>JAVYIG010009548.1:0-77164 GCA_035222895.1 Strongylocentrotus droebachiensis
TCTACAGCAGACATTTTAGACAACAGATAGTGCCCATTACATGTATTAGAGCCTGTGTATACTGATTTAGAGAACCCCAAATCTAGTTGTCAGATTTCTTTTGATTTTTGTTGATAAAAGCAAGATGCCCACAACCCAGCACTATTCATATATACTGTTTTCCCGTCTTCCACTAAAAGGCAGGTGAAATTCAAATAGAATCACCTTTAAAAAAAGTTGCTTTATTTTCTATTATTTATGTTGGGCCAGTCAAACCTTAATATCATAGATTTCTAATAACATATTTTGAATATTCTAACTTCAAAACGTAAACATGATCAAGCTGTATCAACTCATTATTCCATGATTAAAATAGTTATTACAATATAATATTATTGCCCTAAATCTTCTTATATGAAATTGAAATAGTATACAGATTTTGACTGGTAGGGTGTTGTAATATAACATTTTTGGACCGCTGAAAGGGGTTATCTTTACCAAAGGGGATATAATTTCCCAAAGCTCACCATGTTTGTCAAATGACTGAGTATAATGACCGGGTAATAGTTCGAGCTATGGATTTATTCACTGTTAGTGTTACACTCGATTGATCAAAGAGAAAATATTGAAATATGCCGGTTTCATAAATCATTCTATTCAATAATCTTATCACTATCATTCATTAAAACATATGGTAGAATATATTACCAAATGGTAAACATTTGACAAACAATTGAGATGGAGATAACACACTAGAAATCCAGCCTAATTGGCATTTGAACACAGATACCTGTTAGTAAATCTTATACTGCCTTAAGAGCTCTAAACAGACCAACTTTGGGTTATTTGGGGTGGTGTAATCAAAGAGAAAATATTGAAATATGCCGGTTTCATAAATCATTCTATTCAATAATCTCATCACTATCATTCATTAAAACATATGGTAGAATATATTACCAAGTGGTATTAACATTTGACAAACAATTGAGATGGAGATAATTAACACACTAGAAATCCAGCCTAATTGGCATTTGAACACAGGTACCTGTCAGTAAATCTTATACTGCCATACGGACTCCAAACAGACCAACTTTGGGCTATTTGGGGTAGTGTAATGTATGTCGCTTAATATGGTCTTATGTTCTGGTATCAGTCTCGCTGCCGTGACTAGCTGAGATATCAGAGTATACAATAATCCCAACATAAATACATGTTCAATACATCATTCCAAGTGAAAAAGACACAGTGGTTTGTCATTGCGTGCCTAAAACTGTTTATCATTATATGTACAAGTGTCTGAAATCAGTGTCTTTCTACATGTAAGTTGAGTGATGAAGGGTGCAAAAGAATGGTGCTAATAAACAGAGTAATGAGAAACCAACAGTTGCTATCATGGCCTGAGATGGCTATTGCAATCATAATGTATTGCTCAGTTTGTGACAGTATCCCCTACTTCTCTCTTTGTCTATAAAAGTAATGTCTTGTCCATAATTCATATACCCGGTAGTCACTATTTGTTTGCAAATTTGCATCACTTCAATCCAATTTATAAGGCACAAAGGATAACTCGAATGGAGCTGCTTGACAATTTATATTACATGGAAAATAATATCCATTTGACAGTTGATTCATTTACATGTACATATCAATTTTACATGCTATGAATAAGGTTGCAAATTTGGAATGTGTAGCTATTAATAATATGACATTCAATACAACTTTTGATACAATTTTAAGCAAGGATAAGCAAAAAATTGAAAAGCAGAAAAGTGATAGAATAATAATAAAATAATCAAGATTAAACTGAGGATTAGAAAGTTACCTACGGTAGATCAGATGGGATGAAAAAAAAGAGGAATTGAGAAATAAATTGCACAGAGGCAAGGTGTACAGATATCCTTGCATAATCTAATAAATCCCAGGTTCCACCAAGTTAGGGAGATTATAAGGAAAGAATCTCCAAGCACAAAGAAAAGCAATATTTGACTGCATGAAAACAGAATGAAATGGGGGAAAATATCAAACAAATTAGCAAGCATGTGAAGTAAAATTATAGGGGAATTAAAAAAAAAAAGATTTAATATATATTTTTTTAATGTACTAAATTGAAAGCATTGGCTTGTGAATATTAGCAGAAGGAATCAGGTGATACATAGGTGGTGCTGAGAAGGGAGAGAGAGGATAAAAAGATGGGAAACAGGAGGTAATATCCCATGGATGGTAACAAAATTACATTTTTGCAAGAGTTTTCAATGGTATGTATTAGTGTTTGCGGTACTGATTTACTATAGCTTTGAAGAAATCTAGACATATAGCATGCACATGTGAAGAGAGTCATGGCAAATCCAGGATTGTATAATAGCAGGAGGTGCACCTCCATCTGTAGAGACAAATGTAGACATTGTTTTAAAATTGAGGGAAAAGAGGGCAAACCTTTTTATGTGTGCACCTCCCACATGCCTGGATTTGTCCCTGTGATAATTACAGGTTTTCAGGTGTTACATCATACAGAAACATGTACAGATATATCACATTTACAAGGAAAAAAGCTTGACAGCTAGTAGCAAAAGCCTTACCATGTGTTGAACAATGTCGCGCCCCTGCCATGTCATATATTTAAAAAGAAAAGCATTCACAGCATTCAAAAAGAAAAATGGAAATGGTTAAACACTTCAAAGTGAAAAACAGACAGTGCACAATGCATTTTCATGATGTATGATTCTAGAATAAGTAAGAAACATGATGATCAATACCATTCAAAAAATTCTATATATATGCACCACATTCAGTACCAAATGCAGTGTACATGCGATTTCATGTTCCAAACTGGCACTTTATGACACAAGAAACGCGTCACTACAACATTTTGAATGGGGGGGGGGGGGAATCAGACCAAGTTAGCAGGCAGAAGATAAGAAATACATGTATAAGTAATGTAACAAAATTAAAATGTTGAAATACAACACAATCATAATTTTGCTCACATCTAAAAACAGATATGAATCTAGTATGAAGAGTGAAGTTTTGAAGCAGAGGTTTTTAATACAACCACCCCACCCCTTTTGAGCAATGACTCTGGATGGCCTGGAGACACAGGAAGCATATAAAAATGGATGCAAAAACAGCACTATGATGAAATAATTATCTCCTTACACTGTGATTACTGTAACCAACAAACAACAAGCATTTTCTTTGCTTTGTAAATGAATGGCATGAATTTAATGCCTCTCTGACACTTGCACGAATGTTGGCTCCCGCATTGCCCCGCATTGAGGCGTGACAGTGCGTGACATTTAGTTGCACGAAGACCGTGTATCGTTCGTGCAATGCGTAACAACACGACATGCATCGTCCCGTCACGTTTACGGCATACTTACGTCCTACTTACGCCATACCTTACGCCATAATTACGTATTGTTCACGCCATTATTCACGCATTGCCACGACATACTCGTATCACGTATTGCGCATGCGTAGACCATGCGCAAGTAAGGTGAAAACTGTGCGGGAAGTATGCTCAGCTGATGCGAGAAGTAAGCGCAGCCGATGCGCAAATTGTGAGCAATTTATTCGTAAATCCGTCGTGGACTGATTCCACTCAGACATGGGCACGCAACGGTCAGTATCGACACGGGTAGGATACGTATATGATACGCATAGTTCGCGAAGTGTTCACGAAAGCCGTCCACCAAATTTGTCATGCCAAAATTTTGAACATTTTGAAAATTCTGCCACGAATTCAAGCCTTGTCCCGCATTGGCCCTCATCCTCCCGCATGTTCCGTGAACGCTTCCCGTTGTGGCAAGAACGTGGCACGAAACAATGCGCAAACCATGCGCGAACCAAAATTGTGCAAGTGTCAGAGGGGCATATGTCTATCTAAGGGTTTCTTTAATGATGTACATCCAACTAAAATACCTATTATTTGTGAAAGATGTAGGCCTACACATCTCAGTTTTTATAGCAATGACTGCTGGAGGCTGCAGAATGCAAACCTTACATATTCTTTAGTGTTTACTAGTACAAGGCCATGCTAATGCTTCTTCAGCTAAATTTAAGTAAGAATACACAAGAATTGTAAAGTTTTATCCCATGCAAAATGTTTTGTTCTTTAATCAATTTACATTGAAGTAAGAACATGTCTTTCGAATTTTGAAATGTCATCTCCATTACCAATTTGTAAACTCTTAATTAGCAAGCAAGAATTTGAAAAGAACTGCAAAATATAAGAAATAACATGAATGTTTAATGAAGACTCAAAAGTGCTCGAAAGTACATTATACCCATGTGAAATATTCAGGCAGGCTTTAAATTTAAAGCATTGAGCCCAAATTTTAAATAAAAATATTTCAAAAGCTTTCTTAGTCAATGGATGGGATCAATCAGCTCATTTGGGATGAAGAAATAGCAATGATCACAATTCATGGAGCTTTACAATGAAATGGATAGATCTCAAAGAACTTACTTTCAAATTGGTTAAACTCTAGAAATAGTAATGAAAGAATTGTAGTGAATTACATTAATATTTAAATATAATAAATTATGTAAGGTAAAAAGTTGATACTAAACAAATGTTCCTTTGCTTCCTGATGTTACTCTAAACAAAATTAGTATTTGGACATCACATTGTAAACAAGGAGATGTTTGACAAAAGAGCAACCCCAAAAGAAAAGGAAATACATGCAAAAGTATAATGTACCATACAGAGAAACTATAAATAATCTATATAAATTCATCGGAAGCCAATTATATTTTTACACTTGAAATCTTTAGTCCAGTTATATTTCTTTACCAACACAAGACTGTCCTTAGCATGTTATTTTTCTAGCTGTTAGCCCTCATATACTCAATCACAATCACATACTTTCTTTTCAATCTTGAAATTTATCATACCTGGATTGGGTTATGTACATGTACTTGCAGACATTCCTTATTCAGGACCATGTAGTATCTCACATAGCAAAACATACATTTGCATGCGGTACACTGTTACACTATATCTAAGTATTTTCCTTATTAGATTAGTCCTAGTTTTCTCAATGTCATCACTATATTTACACCTCACCCAGCATGCTAATAACAAGTACTACTTATAACACAAAATATCACCTTTTCTGTTACAGATACCTGAAAAGGGTGAAAATTGAATCATATGAAGAGCTTCATAAAACTAAACTAAGGACTTTGATAAGATGTATTTCAATAGTGCATTATAGTAGAACAGCTCAGAAGTCATGTACAAGCATGAAACATGAAGACAGTTTTCCTTTCAGTCATTTTCTGTGATGTTAGCACTTATTCAAGTTTAGAAGCCCCTATGAACATGATTCAACTTACTAAATACATAGTACCATGAGCATGTCAATAAAATGAAAGATAGATTTATAGATCTATAGATAAATAGATAGATAGATAGATAGATAGATAGATAGATAGATAGATAGATAGATGTTTAGATAAGATAGAAAGATAATAAATGACAACAATAAAATCTGGTATGGTTGATTTTTCTTTCTCCTATTGACCCTTCATGGAAAGTTTGTCCGGATAAAGAAGAAACAAAATCAGGAAACCACTCAGAAGGATATACATGTACAGTTGTGATCTGTAGTATTTACAACAAACCTCCCATTTTCAATTTGGTCACAGTGATTTGTGTCATAGTAGGACAACTCTCCAATTTATTGAACACTTTTTGTTTACATGTTCTTCTTTTCCCTGACATTGTACTTCCAAAAGGATGCCCCAATGTCATTAGTCGCCCTAAGTCCCTATCCTTAACAGAATCATAGCTTCCTCATTATTTGTCTGATAAAGCTGAAAGTTTGAAACCTTCATCAATCTTTCTGATTCTTCTGTTTCCACCGAAACAACAATCGGTGGATAATCATCCTTTATTTTGAAAACCGATTTTCCTTTAGAGAACTTACCCCTGTGCTCATGCATTGTTTCCTTTCTTCATACAGAGAGGGAGTAGCAACCTGTAGGTTCATGAGAAGAAACAAAATCAGAAGAAAAAAAACTGAATAGATTAGACGAACAATCATTTTAACACTTTTTATGACTTTATAGTATACATTGATTCTTTTCAATCAAAATCAGATCCATGACAACTAGCCACCCGTGCTTCCTTAAATGTTTTTAGTGGTTCTAGGACACCTAACTCTTGGACAACCAACCCCCGGATAACCGGAGAATACTTTGAAAATTCAAATCATGAGTCTAATGTCAAACTTGCCTATCAGCCACTTTAAATGCATTGTGTGCATTAGTGTGCAATTGTGTGCAATGTGTGTATTGTATGCAATTGCTGCCTCTAAGCAAGTATACAGCACTAGAGGTCAAAACGCATTAGCATTGACTCTATGCTTTACTGGAGTGTCCTAGAGGGTGGTTTTCCGGGGGGTGGTTGTCCAGGGGTTAGGTGTCCGGATCGGATACAGTTTTTAGTAGTTGCAGGCATTATTTAAATTGTATTCATTTGCACATCACCCTGTGCAGTTTCATGTTGTGTTCTCCTTTTTTTAAAACCATATCCATTTTACATAATGTGACATTGTTTTCTTTTTTTCTCTCATAGACCTAGAGTGTACTTACAATTAGTACTTGCAATTCATTATTTGTTGTTTCTTGCTATTCTTTAGACCTCTACTACTTATTTCTACTCTTTAAATCACATGGATTGGAAAGATCTACGTCTGCAGATTTCATCTCACTCATACTCAGCATTAGTCATCACAATACTTTGTGAGTGAAACAAAAAATTGAAGGCACCTTCTAATTTTCTATTGTCCGATTCTCAAAAACATTTTTTTTTAAACGGCTGCTAGGCAGCTAGCCATCATTTTAAATTGTGCAAGTTATACAGAAATAAGTGGGTTTTCTCCTTTTACTTCTTTACAAATAGCATATGTCGGTTAATCATACAATGCGCTTTATTATCATATTTGTATAGATCTAAGACCATTTTACTTATTTTATTAGAACTTACATAATTTCATGCATGTGGGACTGTGCGATTATTTTTCATTAAAAATTCCTCCAATTGTCCTTTAATTTCAGACATTTCATTCACGTACATACTTTATAAATAAGAAAGTACTGATAAAAATGGCAACAAATCACAACTTACCCTGTGAAGACCTCCTTTTCCATTGAAAACGGCAAAATTAGCAACTCTCCTCAGAATTCCGGATCCTACGGATGTCGCCATTTTGAAAGTTGACTACAGTAGGAAAGGGGGGGGGGGGGGGGGGTGTCTACAAAAGTTGCAGGATATAAATATACTGCTTATACATAATTTCGGTTGAGATCTTATTTCCACTTGTCTCGTGAATAAAATAAAATGCATGTATATGATATATCCCAAAAACGAATCGTTGAAAAGAGAGGCGGACAACATGCAACATACATATATTTAAACTGAGGAAAGGGATGCACCCCGGCCCCTTTCTTCCTTTCTTTCTTTCATTCTCTCTCTATCTCCCTCTCTTTTTTTTCTTCTTATCTCTCTCCATACGCAGGAGAGCGGACATTTTATCAAAGAGA
This sequence comes from Strongylocentrotus droebachiensis, assembly GCA_035222895.1. Lineage (NCBI taxonomy): Eukaryota > Metazoa > Echinodermata > Echinoidea > Camarodonta > Strongylocentrotidae > Strongylocentrotus > Strongylocentrotus droebachiensis. The sequence goes on from JAVYIG010009548.1 coordinate 7,528, forward strand.
AGGATAGTGTTGCTAAATATATTACTCATTGCGGATATAGTATCGAAAATAAATTTTCATCACCTGACGAAGTATTGCAGTAGCATACGAAACGTCGTGATCTTTTAGATTCCTTATTGACCACATTGCGAGACAAACGAATATCACTAGCGATATTATTTTCGATAAGGATAGTGTTATCGGCAAAAAGGGCACCTTTTTTTTAAGTGCATGGGAGCGACAAAAACCTGGAATCGCCAGTATCACTTTTGCAATAATGATTCATTAAAATGAAGAAAGGGTCTTACGTCAAGCAAGGAACACTATTCTCGCGTGGGAGGGGATTTACTTTAGGAAAGGGGTTCTTTTTCTAGAACTTTGAAAAAAGTTGAGGGTGTAGCGACTGATGTTACAGTACATTTAATTATAATTCTCTGGTATAATATATATATTGTGTGTTTTAATCCAAAATGGATGCCTTAGAAGTTGTAGGGATTTAAAAGATTTTGGGTTCAAACTTAACTAAAATGATGTTTATTCATAAGTTTTTCGATCACTGTCTTGATTATTAGATGTGCGCGTGTTTTAACCAATCACGCTGCAGTCGTTTCTCTCTATCTCTCTTATCACTTCTTTTCTCTTCCTTCTCCTCTTCCTCTCAGTCTCCTTCTTTTCTCCTTTTTTCATAATTCATCTCAATGATCTACTTATCACCGTATCCGGACACTATACCCCGCTGGACAACCACCCCCGGATAACCACCCTATAGGACAATACCCTCTAGGACAAATAACCTCTAGGGCAACCTTCCACTAGGACGACTACCCCCTATGATAACTACCGCCGGACGACTACCCCCAGACAACTGTCCGGGGGTAGTTGTCCTAGTTTTCTGTGGTTAGTTGTCCGGGGGTAGTTGTCCTGGAGGGTGATTGCCCTAGAGGGTAGTTGTCCTAGGGGGTAGTTGTCCTAGACGGTGGTTACCCGGGGGTGGTTGTATACGTGTCCTATAGAAGTTAAACCATTTATCACCAATATTTACGTTTTCTGCATCCGTATAAGAATGTACACGGATGCAGAAAACGTATGGTGATAAATGGTAGGTCATATAGGCATGCGGGCATTTCGCCGGGGTCGGCTAACATTTCTTGTATCAACATGATCACATTTTGCGAGCAAACGCAGTCCTTCCCCACTCGCCGCATTGAAGGCCTAACGGTGTAAGTATAATACCTAACTAAACAATTATCATAGTTTATACAGTGTACTATCTTTCACAATCAGTATTGACCTCCTTTTTTTTTTACCTCACATTTGATATGAATAGAATCAACCATATAAAACACGGAAATGTGACAGGTGATTTATTTATTTTTCTACTCAAGTACCACTTCCTTTACAAAGTAACAATTATATTTGATTACTTTTTGTGAATAAACTGTAAAAGATGCACCAACGATATTGTATCTATTTAGGCCTACTGATATTAAATGGAAATAAAAGTGTTTGTGATATGGCACAATATTAGTATGAAAACCAGACATTGCACGAAACTAAATTCAACTGTTTTCTGCCTTCCTGCAAACTGACGTTAAAAGCGTTAAAAGCATGATATTATCATTTAAAAAGGAAAAGGTGTTTGGAGTCTGAAAAGGTGTTAATTCTGTGTTAAAGTGACCTTCTGGCTCCAAACAGTCATACATCAATATTACCTCACACCTGTTTTCTCTCATTAAAACTATGATCTCCAAGTGTTACAACTCAGGACACCGACATGCTTTTGACTCGTCAATAATCAATAAACGTTGATATCTATACTTGTATGTGTTATATATGAATTTATTTCCTGTGCAGTATTATGACATAATAAACAACGTTCATCCCCCAAAACTTAACCGGTACCATATGGTGCGGAATACATAATATACAGATCTATTTTGAAGCTGAAAATAGCAAACCTATGTCAACAGACTAAAACCTGATACAATCCAATATTTTACTAAATAGCACGGGAAGTAGGCCTATATTTGGAATGGGTTATGGGTGTTATTTCTCAGAGGTTCTACATATTAATACTATCCGATTATTTGAAAGAAGATGTTTCAATTACGATATATCAGTAACATTGTGCCGGTATATAGGCCTACTACCTTACACAGTTTATGATAATAATACTTTTGTAGGCCTATATATAGCGCAGCTACTATATAAACATGTACTTAATGCATTTAATATTATGTTGACAACATTAGTTCCGAGAATGGGGATAGTGGATAATTACAACAAAACAAAAAATCACAGAGAACAGCAGATGACCCATTAGTGCAATAATAATGTTAACTTACATTTACCCACCAGCATAGCCAAAATTATTGAACAGTGAGGGACTTAGGGGAGGGGTAAAGTATACACAAAATAACCTCAAAATGCCTTGAGGGAGTAGGGGTAAAGGTGTACCCTGGCTACCGTATCCGGACACCTACCCCCTGAACAACCACACCCCGGATAACCACCTTCTACGACATACCCCCTAGGGCAACCACCATCTATGACGACTACCCCCTAGGATAAATACCATCGGACAACTACCCCCTAGGAAAACCACCCTCCAGGACAACTACCCACTAGGACAACCACCCCCCAGACAACTAGCCCCTAGGATAGTTGTACGGGGGTAGTCGTCATAGAGGGTGGTGGTTGTCCGGGGGTTAGTTGTCTTAGAGGGTGGTTGTCCTAGGGGGTAGTTGTCTGGGGTTAGTTATCGTAGGAGGTAGTCGTCCTATAGAGGATGGTTACCCTAGGGGTGGTTATCCGGGGATGGTTGTCCAGGGGGTAGGTGTCCTAGGACCCCTGGCTATACGCCAATGCATCTACCTTGCTCACGATAATATCCATTACTCATAAACTCTTAGTTTCTAAATAAAATTACTTAATATATTTTGAATGGCAGATCGTCATCATTTGGAAATAACTTGACAAAAATCGGTCCTTTAATTTGTTGAACTCGGTAATTTTGTTATTGATAAAACACTGACTAGGTTTAGATGAAGATTGTTTCCTGTTTATAAGACATTGTTCTTAAAAAAATGACTAATACAATTTGACTTGTAATACTATGCACATGTATTCGTCATAACTTATCACATCTGCGGCGGAAATCATCAGAAATTATTCATAGTCTTCTATTTTGGCTTCACTGTTTTGTTTCCAAATGATTACAGTCAGCTTTCAAACAATATGTCTTGCTTATGAAATTTCAACTTTTTAGGGGACACACTTCTATAATTTTTTTTATACGGTAATGGTACTTTTGCACATATTCCATGATGATTCAACCCATGACTTAAATTCGCAGAGCAGAAAAATATTTTTGCTGCATTTTTTGTGTACAAAACAGATAGAGAAAAGTGAGGGGATGACACCATCATCTCGCTAATGTGATACATTTCACTGTTTCATGATATTATGCAAAACTTTATAGTTCCATAACTTTCCCGCTTCCGTCCGATTTTGATGAAACACTCACTTTGTTTTTTGCAAAATGTTTCTCTTTTTTATTCAATTCAATTCGCAAATGGGCCGTCCTTACAATATTTTGTTTCATTTTTATCTAGATAAATTTGATTAATATGATGTGATTAATTTTGTTCAATCTTTGAGAAATAGGATCAGTTTTTAACTGCATTGTATTTCTCTCTTTTGGTACAACAAACCTCTCAGGTCAATTGAATTCAATTTTTACTGACAGGTTATCTATTTTCGTATTGTTGTTTTTTGAGTGGTTTCTTGCCAATATTGTTTAAGCACTTGTTGTACCAATCTAATTTTTATTTTTTCAAGTTTTTATTTTTCACATAAGAAATTGTTATATTATGCTTAAAATTAAAGGCTTAGAATGATGACTATTCATAACAGAAATTTCGACTTATATCATTGATGAGACATGAAACATAGCATACAGCATACTACATTAATGATTCGACAGTTGCATGGAAATAACAGCAATATATAGGTCCTGCTTTTTTATAGAATGAAATATACTTATACATGATATATTATAAATAACATAGTAAATTAAACACATTTAATACAGTTTTTTAACAGAATATTAAGACACTATGTACAATTAGAAGTGAAATGTAATTGGAATTCTTTTAATCATATTGGTCCGACGGACATGATGATGAAAAACCATCCAGGCGATGGCAAAATCAACCTCACATATCTTTGTATTTTATTTGTTTTTATTAACCTGTTCTTTAATAACTTTAATTTCGTTAATTTTGACCGAGAGATAACTTGCGTTTTAAAGGTAAAATTCAAAAGACCCCATGCAGACCACCATATTTTTTTCTCTCTGATTATAACACAGGGACGGACTGGCCATTGGGAGTTGGAGGAGTCTTCCCCACGGGCCCACTCGATATTTTGGCTTGAGGGTAGGTCGATTTGTGGTCTGAGGGCCGGCTGATATGTTGAGTGGGCCGTTTGCTTCGAAATTCCCCGAACCGAATTGTAGTCCCAGTCCGCCCCTGAGTACATTACAACACTTGACAAGCATGTTCCATATTCGACCAAAAAAATCGTAACATTCTGTCACAGGATTGGTACTCAGTTGTTCCATCCATCTGAGACCAAATCATAATAATGTGTCGATATCAAAAAATTGTAGAAAATGTGCAAAAGAGTAATACAAATGTACGCATTGGTGAATTTTAGAGATATCTTTGTAATTAAAGAACAATAATTACTTATTAAACCCAATCTGTGCCAGTAGCCCAGCCGATGACGCAGCAAGCCAATCGAGGTCCGGCGTTACCGCTCGCCAGACTGCCAGCGTTACCTCCCTGGCCAAGATCGTCTTCTCCTCCATGAAGCTGACGAAAAGAGCGAGAAAGAATTATTTCAAAATACGATTTGATATAGCTCTGCAGTGCACTAAAAATTAAGAATGCTAAAATAAAATAAAATAAAAGGTGTATTATCAACACCGAGAATTGGCTCCTACAAGTCATGTCCAGCAGCGGATTCGGGACTTTTTTTTGGGGGGGGGGGGGGGGGGGGAGTCGTGGGCAAAGGTATGTGACAAAGTATCTGATAACTAAAATATTTAGGCATTATGTCAAAATCTTTTCTTAGCATAGGCGTAGGGACATTCGATTTCAACCCGGATGTGGAGGAACATAGGGAAGTCAAAGCACAGGGTTTTGGGCCGGGGTGTATGGCCGTGTCCCTTTATCACATCGTTCAGCCATTTAACTTGACCAAATTTCAGCTTTCTTGATAGGGTGAGACTATTTGGCTCGACCCCCTCCCCCTCCCCCAACTTATATTTACTGACAACCCATTCCCCCTCCATCTGTCAGTTCAGCATCCCACATCTTCTACTTTACCCCCTTTCTCGCTCGAACGAACTCTCTCTCTATGTGTGTCTCTCTCTCTCTCTATCTCTCTCTCTCCCTCCCTCCCTCACTCTCTCTCTCTTTCTACATCGTCTTTGTTTTCTCTGTCGTTCGTATTCATATTAAAAGAACACAATACCTTACCACGAATGCTCGTCCCATGATAGCATTTGCTCCTGTCAGCGATGCATAAGTATCGTTGAAACTCACATCGATATTCCCTGAGGCGTCTGCTTGAACATTACCTAGGTCGCCAACATGCCTGTATGAAAAAAATACCCCCAAATAGATACAAGGAAGAAGGAAAAAAAAACAATAATATTGTTTTTATATTCAGTCTCTTTTTTTATGAAGATTCTTGGACTGAATAATCTCTGGTTTCCCAGAACATGATCGTCTTCTTCTATCTCTCTCATTAGTCCATATCTTTCCCGTCCCCCTTTGTACCTGCCTCTGTCTGTCTACCCCCTCCCCCCTCACTTTTTGTCTACCCCCCTCCTCTTTCTCCGTCTCTTTATCTCCTGACCATTGATGGTCCTAGCCTCCTAGGAAAGAAGTTAGGCAAGGATATAATTCCCCCGCCCCCGCGCTTCAAGGAAGATCTTCTTTGTAAAAGAAAACCAAAGTCGCCAACAAGATACAGAACACTCATCGTTTATCCTCAACCACAAACGGTCAAATTGAATCGAAGATACCACGCCCACTATTGAAGAGCCACGCCCAAGTCTGCGGACCTGTTCGAGAAAATTGTTGAGCATTGTTGCCCCTTCCTTAAAATGATGACCTCTATTTTTATTTAATTTAATTTTGTTCTGTTTGTCAGAGAATTTTGGAATAAGTAGGCTCCGAAAAATTCTTATGACCTTAATTTTTCTTTCATTTTTTCATTTTTTCATTTTTTTTTTTCATTTTTTTTTTTTTTTTTTTTTTTTTTTGGGGGGGGGGGGGTGGGGGGGGGGAGTGTTTACGGAGTTTATGAATAATATGCCCTCTCTTTAAACAAAACTTCTGTATACGCTATGCACGAACATTTAGGTAAATCTCAAGTCTTAGCTTAGGCCAAATAAAAAAAAAACATGTTTAGCGTCCTGTTTCGAAAAATAGGAAGGAGGAGGCCCTTTTATTTTTTATTTTTTATTTCAAAATGGCCGCTCAAAATGGCCGCTCGGTACATTTTCCCTGACAGTCGGGGCTATTTTTTTTTCAAGATGGCCGCCGACAATTTTTTTTTTTTTAAATCAGAAATAGGGCCATTTTAGCAGTGTTTTTCATGTTTTTTTTCTTTCAAAAAAAAAAATTCAAAAAATAAAATAGGAGGCGGCCCCCAAAAAGGAAGCGAGCGGGGACGCTTTACATGTATATTTTTTTAATGGCCTTAAGCTTCAGTGATGCAGCCTACCCTTACAACGAAACATCTTTTTAACTGGAAATGAGAAAATCGTTGATTTGATTACCTATGTTCTGAAGTTGGGCTGGCGTGATTTACGCCATCAGGGTTGTAATGTCCTCCGGTTGTTGAGCATGAACCGCTGATGTTGCCATAGGTGTGCACGTGAAATCCATGTTTGCTGTTTGCCGCCAAAGTGAGCTTCGCACCATCAACCTGCAGACGGAGCTGAAGTACGTTCGTATCACTCTGAAACAGACAGAATGGAGATGATGAGGTGCATGTAAGAATAAAAACAATGTTTTTGTTTTTTCTTTCAAAAAATGACCCCGTTTCGAAATCATCTAGACGCATGGTTTCGTCCACTTTACCCTTTGATTTTCTTATCCAGCATAGAGACACAAGTCTATTTTATAAGGATTGCTTCACATTTTCAAATATAATCTCATTCAGTTATGGATTTACGTGATCTTGTCTTTCTTTCATTGTCCCTTAATAAAAAACATTAAAAATTATTTTAAAAAGAAATGAATTGATGCTGAAATGAATCACGCTATAATGTTGTATGCTGGAGATTAGTCAGAACTAAGTTATTATTATTTTAATATTAATCATGTAAGTCGTCACTCGTATTTTCTAATTGTGTGTGAGCTCTAATACCATGTTTCTTCAGAGAACAAACCAAAAGTCATTGACTTGTTCCAAAAGTTTGTCTTCCCCGAGAAATTGAAGTCATTTTTTCTGAGGACTAGAAGGATCGAATCACAGGGAAAAGTCAAAAAGTTATTTTTCTTCCAGACATCGACTTCTCAGCAAAATTTCCGGTTAGGGTTGGAAATCCTTGATTTACAATGCCGTTAAAATCAGTAGTATGCTTTACTTGGAAGCTAGCAGTGCAGTGGAAATCACAGTCTCCAACATAATCATTGTGTTTACAGTGCATCTACACCACCTTACCGTTAGTGTCAGAGTAAAAAGTTATGATTCAATTTTGCTGGTGGTTAGTATATTATACGCACCTGTTCTCGAAGATCGACTCTGCCTACAACCTCTCCGTTCTCGCTCTTTGTCAGCCGACATGAGGCGAAGTTTACCGTGACAGCCGCTGTTAAAGGAGCAGGGAGGGAGGGTGCAAAAAGAGGGGGAAATAAAAATATGAATATTAATACTATGAAAGCTGTAAAATTAGACCGTTCAAGCCAGGTACACACAATGTATAGGAAAGGCATAACCGGCCTGGGTCCCCCTGAAGCCCCATTGGTATACTTTACGTCAAAAAGATTGCCCGCTTAATTGAGGTGGGGGTTTTATTCAGATTTCATAATCGTGCTCCTCCTCAGTTTGCCCTTGTACAAGATCCTGGATTTGCTCCTGTACAAATATGCAGTCTTTGTGTAAAGTTTGTACAGGTAGTAGAAACACTGTTTAATTGAAACAAAAAATGCCGTCTTAATGAGAAAGTGGTCATTAAACGAGTTTCACTGTAATTACAATTTAAAACTTAAGAAATTGAAAACTATCAAAGGAAAAAAGTTTTCACAATTTACAGGTGACATTAAACCTTCTTAAAATTGAGTGTATCATTTTCTAAGTTAATTTTCTTGGGAAGACCAAGCCATCGATCATCGGGATTTATTTTTAATGTGTCGATTTATTTTTAATTGTCGATTGATTGTAGGGTTTGAAGTTTGAGATCATAATATATATTGTATTTCAACATGTGCCAAATTATGCCATTACTTAGTGATAACCTAATTTAATACATATCTAACATTTTATTTGATGATAACATATATCTTTAATATATCAATTGTATTGTTGTTCATTTGTTCGTGATTTTATTCAATAAAAATATAATTTGCCCTGTTTAGGCGTGTTCAGGTATTGCTTCAACGCCACCAAGCTTTTATACATAAAGTGAACGAAAGTTGAACGAACAGCAATCGCACACTAGATGGAGCACCAGGTGCAGCACTTTTACATATATTTATTTGTCAGATATATATGTTAATCATGCGTGATCATCCGACTTAAATAAATCCTTTCGGTGATTCAAGACCTTGTTATTTGCGGTCGAGAGATTTTCCGATTTAATTAACAATAATTGCATTACAAGTGATCACAAGGTTGCAATTTAGAATTCTAATTAGGAAATTACTCCATTTCTCGAAAACCAGTACATACTACATTATAAGCAAAATTCGTATACACTAAACTTGCTCTGGTATATGACATGGTAATCAAATATCATATTTGTTTTGTTTTGTAGAGCACATAAATCAAGTGTAAAGCCACTTCACACCTTAGTGAAACTGAAGGAGGAATTTAAATGTTCAAAGTTCATTCAAATATGTGCTCAAATAATATACCTTTTCACATACAGGAAGAGGCATGAAAATAATGATTGATCATTCTTTGGGAGTGGCTTGGAATATTAGAAGTACAAGTAGTTGTCCACAACCTTTCTTCAAAGAGACTGTCAAGTGTATGGGCATTGCATTGTTGCCATGGTTACAATCAAGGTGCGTATGTCGAGATCTTGGAAGCGGGTTAATTGGGTGTGTGTCTTTTTGGAAATGGTGTGGAAATAAAGAGAAGTGTTGATGCAGTAAAATGTACACAAACCAATTAAATGCAAGACTTCTTGCATTTAATTTATTTGTGTCCATATCAGGTAGGCAAAGGTAGGTAAAGCTCAAAGCGGATACCATCTAACGATAGATATAAGGAGCGTTGTCCTTTCGCGTTCAGAGTACCGGAATTTACGGTATATAAGATATTACCCTTTTGTGTAGTTGGCACGGCGTATAATGAAACGCATGATTTCATTATTTCGAACGAAAACTCGACCAAAAGTAGTCTTGAAGGGCCCGTGTCTAGTAGGCCTTGTCGTAGTACAAGTCTGCAAGCATCTCATGTCAATTTGCGAGTCTGGCGAAAATTCTATTTCATTTAAACATATAAATGTGGGCAATTTTTACGAATATATAAAAGGCGACAACATTTTACATGTACCGACATTTTTAATGGTGAGTTACTTAAAACGTTCGTGATCCGGAGAGTTACTATAAATGTTGTTTTTCTAAGATTTAGAAGATATAATTTGGATTATTGAGACAAAATTACCCTTATTACTTTTTCGATTGATAACATGTGGAAGATGTTGTGTTTGATTTTAGATTCAATGAACTTGCAGATTAAAGGTTTTGGTATGGGGTAATGAATTTGGTTAAAATGAACATTGGAAGCATATGCGATCCTAATATTCAATGATCGTTGTCGCGGTTGAAATCGAGTCAAAAGTGATGAAATTGTGAATAATAAACTCTTTATGTTGATATTTTAATTTCTCGAAATCCTTTGCGTTTTAGAGCCCAATTTTAACAAAGTTGCTTATTCTAATATAGGTTTCACAATAGTAATGCAAATTTTAAATTTCATAATCCAATCATATTGAAATATTACCGTAAACTTCGTATTACCTTTAACCCTATTTAGCCCGGGCTATTTTGAAACTGCATAGCCCGGGGGGGAGGGGGGGACTTCTAAGGCCCCCCCCCTATTATCTCGGCCGATCGCCGCGAAAATTTGCATACATGTAAAGTGAATTTTATAGAATACTATGGTAATTTCAATTTTTTTGAAAAATTCACTCATTTGCATATTTATGGTAATTTATGCAAATAAGGTCATCAAATTCACATTTGTGCCGATAAATCAGACATTATTCATATTTAAGCATTCTTTCTCACTACATATATTTGTTAGACCATTTGAAATAATAATACAACACAAAAAATTGAAAAACCAGGGTTATTCCTTATGTTATCTATTGTTTTGATAATTCTTATGTATTTCTTTGTTTTTTTAACTTATGTATTTTTATTGTTTTTGTTGTTTTATTTCATTTCAAACTATAATTCAACTATTTTGACCCCAAAATAAAAACCTAAACTATAAACAAGACCAAATAACCAATGTTTTATTTCTTTATTTGAAAAATGAGATTTCCAGATGTTTTGTACACAAATCACAAAAATGAGCGATTTTCGGGCTGACATGCAAAGACAAAAGGACACGTGACTTTGTAATGGTAGGTCCGATTTTCGAAAAATTTCTTCCAAAAGATGCGCAAGACTCGAAAGAAAAAGGTCACAAAATTTCAGTGCAAGATGTTCTTGCGTTAACAAATTATCGCGAAAAATGTTGAGGGGGGGCTTTTAAAGCCCCCCCCCCCCCCACCCGGGCTTAATAGGGTTAAGGAATAACCTTAAGAATGACGGCAATAAAACAAACTTTTAGAATAACCTTCGGAAGAACCATCCTTCATAAGGATTCTTCGGAACAACGAGCCTTCCGTACGTTTGGAATAACAAACCATCGGAAAACGAATCTTTGGCAAAATGAACTTCCGGAATAACCAGCCTTTGGGAGAACAAACCTACTGAATAAAGAATGTTCAAAACAACGGTCCTTCCGATCAAAGAGCCTTTAGAATAACGAACCTTTGGAGCAAAAGGATGTCAAACAATCCTGATCTGACAAGGATGTGTCAAAAAGAAGCAGAAAAGAGCAGGATAATAATAGCATGGATCTACTACGAGGTCCATGATAATAGATGCCACAAGTTAAAGTCATCAGTATGATATTCATGTTTATTACGCCGTGACATATTCAATCATTACAAGAAAATAAGACAAAATGCAACCGAGATCAACAATGACAGATCATGCAGTTGTATGACGGGATGCATGTGCAGGTGTTGGAAGGGCATTACAAGCAGTGCCACGAACTTGAACTGACTATGGTTTGGTGACTTCGGTGCAAATGAACATCTATTCAGCTTTCTAGCAAGTTAAAGCTTCATTTCACACAATGTTGCAGGAGCATTTTCGGGATCACACAGGTTAGGAATAGCCACATCACAGCTAGCATGGTCACAACGAGCGAGCTTTAGAAGAAGAAGAACGTACGACAGATAACAGGCGAGAAGGAGGGTGCTTTGGTTCTTGATTCTTCGTTTGCAAACATATTCCATGCTGATCTCAAGAGTTCGGTGCATGCACATTCAACATAAGGCCTACCGTCTTTATTCTTTCCAACATCTGTAGACGGAGCGTCTGTAGGGTGACATTGATCCTGTGTCTGGCGTAGGACGACCACCTCCGCCTTAAGGTTGTCGATCTCGTGTTGAAGGTGACGAAGGGTGGCAAAGAGGGGGATTCGAACGCAATCTGTGTAATACATAAAATTACAAAACTTTTCCAAAATAAACCAGCCAGGATACGCATACTTTAATATGCGTGTGAACTCTTTAGGGTGAACAGTCCGTACACGTTAAGATGGTAAGAAAAGAGAGCACCTTCTTTTATGATGGAGATTGGTTGATTTCAGAGACACAACAACACTCTATCGCAAAAGTGGACCTGTATTCCCGTCTTAATTACCAGTACTGTTTCTTTGCATTCAGATTGATTGGGACTTTGATTGATTCTAAATGGGGTGGGAAACATTCTTCTAGCAGAGAACATGGGTATTTTTATGTTACATCTTGAAATTTCTTTAAATGAAATAAGGATGAGTTGTAGGCCTGTATATCAACACATAGAAGAACCTTGCTTGAAAGTTATAAGATTACTAACTGCGTAAGGCGTAAGCTCATTGATCGAAGACAAATTAATTCATTATTCTTTATCGTAATAATTACCAAAGATAGAAACAAATATATATTAGTCCCCCTATCCAGGAAAGTAGGGACGGATGGGATTCGATTACACAAATTTAAGAATTCGAGCAACTGATTTTTGCTCGTCTGCAGTTATATAACAAGTTCCGAACTAACTGGCGCCTTAGCCCAGACACCTTAAGCATGACGCCAACAGTTTAAAAAACCGTTAATTATATTAATGAAAGATAGCAAGGAAGGATGACATAAATTACCCAAAGATAAGGATTTCACAATAAAAAGCACGAACCCACCACGTCCCTGCTTTATCGACCACACGTCTTGAAAAACTAACGGCCTAGAAAATACCACATTTTGGTATCCTGTGTTTATTACTTAAAATCTGTCATAAAGCTATTAGGGTCCCTCAACACAAACCCAAGCAATAATTATTATTGATCGCACGATTGATTTTTGCCATATTTTGCGCTTAAATACTAGTGCAATCAATCACAAAAATCAATTTTACAAAGATTATATAAATTGCTAAGCTTTTTGTATACGGGTCCCCATACAAGCCGTTTTTATTGTCACCCGCCTTGAGAGTGAGTTTTAATAATGACAAGTTTTACTCTACAATAATATTCTCTAGAGTTTTACAAGGCTTTTTTCCCACCTGTATTTTATTCTTCAAAATCAACTGAAGTTTCAAACTTGAAGAATGGGATTCAATAAGGAATTCCCGTTACCAATGTCTAATCAATTGCAAACTACATGTATTTTTCTTTTAATATAAATATGTTCCAAGATAGTATCATTAGGAACGAAGGAAAGGTGGAGAGGTGGTTTAATACAATGATTGTCGAGATGTTTACAAAATAATGACAATGCTATGAATTATTTTAAAGATTGCGCTCTCAGTTGCGCCGCTCCAAAAATTTGAAATAACCTATACCACCAGACACACGAAAAGCCTCATGTTGCTGTTTTCAAAGTTTTTCGAGGACGCACTTTTTTCAGGAGCTTTTGAATAGTTTTGTTTTCATGACATTGTGTGTCTGTACAGTGGCACTATTAGGAGTTTTGTTTTCATCACAGCGCAGTAGAATATCTTTATAGAGTACTTATAGCTGCGCTATATAAATTGATCTAATAATTAATGACAGATTCGTGACAAAGACCGAATACTTCGGAAGTTGCTAAATCATCACAGAGGTTTGTAACATGTATAACAACATGATATCATTCAATTATGGGGACCTGGCTACGAGTCACATGTGTTTGTATGACAATGGACTTTTTGATTTTACGAAGCGACTGTTGTAAATGAATTATTTCCGCTTTCCTGAATAGCGGCACAAACACCAGACATTTGGAAAACTAATGTGTCAGTCGCTTCATTCCAATATATTTTTTTTTACCCAGAGTTGCTTGTTGTTGAAATTAAGACTTGTGACCTTTCAAAGGTCAATAATTACTCATAATTCCTTTCATTTGGCAGGTTTTAACAATGTAGAACCTTGTCAAAGGATTCGTGCAAAGATAATAACATTCAACAGAATATAAACAAAAACGACTCATAGGAAGGAAAGCACAAAAGGCTGATGAATTCCTGCCGACGGACGTAGCTAAAACACAAACTTGCAGTACAGACGGCAACAAAATTGTCGAGAGTCATGGCGAGAAATACATAAAACATATATAGCGGGAATGAATTTCATCTCTTAATTGTAACAGTTTCTTATTCAATTGTTTATATAATGTGACGAAAAATGAATGAATTTAACGCATACATATAATATTTGTAAAGGTATTCAATAAAGGTTTGCGACCATCTCAGCTCGTGAACACCATGTTGTATGTCTCCCACAGAGGTCTCAACCCCGAGTCGTCTTGAAAAGTTCTCACAAATGTTCTATGATGAGACTGTTCATGACAACAACTGGGAGAACATTTTTGATTGGCATTTAAAACATCTTGAGGGACATGTTGGCAATGAAAATTATGGCAAATCTAAATTCTACGCCTGTAAGCCCGATGTTACTTTCTCTACAAACAAATATGGTTCTTCTATTCTTCTGCCTAGGTTACCTTTCTTCAATTCATCATATTTGATATTCTAGGCTTTAATATCACGTAATGGTAGATTTTTTAAAAGTTTAGTGACATTATAAACTTTTGGTGGTATGTAGATTAATTTGGCAAATTCCCAAATTATCCCATTATGCCTGTCGTACTATAGATACAAAGTAAACATTCCTATTGACATGTGATAATTTGTGAGTATAACCTCTCTCTCACTTTGTTACACAAATTTGTTGAGAAGATCCCTATCACTCTCTCCATTCTGCCCTCCTAATTAGGTCTTACTATGTTCTGAACTGGAAAATAATTATACGAAGGAGAATTTCACGAGTTGGAACGCAAGTATAATAATGAACCCTTTAACAACTTTTACAATCAGAAAGAAAATGCTCTCGTGGTTTATAACATTCGTCATTCTCATGTTTCTTAAGTATTTCTTTGTTTTGTCTGTATCGTGAGCTGTCGATCTAGTGAACCATGTCGATCTCACGGAATAACCTTACTTTCGAGGCCTTTTGACAAAAAAGACGTAGATAGATACCTGTCAATCAAGGAGTGTAAACCAACACGTTGTGTATTTGTTAGTAAAGACGATATAATGGTCACCAGCAGTGGCGTAGCTACGAGGGGAGAACAGGGGGCACCTGCCCCTTCCAATCAAATTGCAAAAAAAAAAGAAAAAAGAGAAGAGAGAGGGGGAGAGAGAGAGAAGGGGGGGGGGGAGAAGGAAAGGAAGAAAACAGAAAATGATAGGATCCCCTCTCGCAACCTCGTATAATCGGCGGCCGAATCCCACTTCATTCGCCAAACATAACAGTGCCCTCCGCCCCTCTAATAATCCGAGTGCCCTTTCAGTGGCTGAGCCAACGCTACGCCACTGGTCACCCCGTCACCGGATATACCTTGGCCTTGGCTCCCGCAGTCATGGTGAGCTACCTGAGTAGTCCAACAGCTTGACTGTGATAATAACCTCAAGGTAGAAAAGCAGCACAAAAAAAGAAAAAATGCAGATATACGATGATAGGGATTAGATTTTTTCTCTCTTTTCATATAAATAATTTAAAGTATTAATTTTAGGAAAACTGTCGACATAAATGTAACAATGCGCATCACGATCGCAAAGGCTTTCGAAACAATCAAATCATGGGCATTTACTCTACCCTGCTGTACATGTATATTCCCGATATAAATCTTATTTGAGTTATAATTATGTCAGACTGTAAAAGGTGATGGACAGGGCTATTCAACTTGCCCGAAGTTTATGTTTCGAAAGTCTTTGCGATCGCGATGTGCATTGTTTCATTTATGTCAACACTTTTCTATTGCGCATTTATGATGTGAAAAGGACCTTGATGACAGTTGCTGCCTCTTATTTCATATACCATTATTTTAAGCCCATGTCGGACTGTGTAGAAAGTGGTTGGTAAATCAGTCACGGTCAAAGCGTTCACCTCTTTGAGCTAATGGTATCAATTTATATTTACACAAAATTTAATATTCTAATCTTACGCTCAGCTGCACAAAAATAAACCTATAAAATGGTTAGATGCATATAATGATGAAAAGTCCCCCCCCCCCCCATCCCCTCTACAGAATTACCGTGCCACGAGTTTTGGTGTAAACAGAATCGAGAAATAGCCTAACTTTGATGTTTCCACGAATATTCATCAGAAATAGTTTAAGAAAAATGGCAATATATTTGGCACAAACATGTATAATCTTCTTCCACATGTGGAACAATAGGAGACGGGTGTATTGTCCTAGCGGAATCGGTCCGGGGTAGTTGTACGGGGAAAGCGAGATTGTCTAGGGGTAGTCGTCCTGATACCGTATGTACGGAATCCAACCGGGATAGGTAATACACGTAAGCATTCCTTTAATGAAAGGTGACAAACATCTTAACAGCTATATATTGAAAATACACTGTCACCTACGGAGTCATGTTCGTGTAGCCATGACATTTTGCTCTCAATTTCAAGCCGTATTTAAAGGGTCGTTTCGCCTGCTTATCCTCTATACAATGTGCATCCTATTAGCCCTCTCCTGGGCCTGCTAGTGGATCTGTGATCTTTTGAAGACTTCAACATGACTGTACTTTGCTTTGGACTTGATGTTTCTTCAATAAGACCCGGTAACTGAACATTATCGAAAACTCTACTGGAATATCATTAATCGTCGGCTACCCGCAACATTGAAGGCCATGACACTATCGTCAATGCCCAATGGCAGTAACGACGCTCTTTTTGCGGAAAGCCGACCAAAAACAGCTTTGTCAAGAATTATCATAATGCAAAGCTAAAATGCCATCTTACTTTACATAGCAATAACAATAATGTAGAATGACATCTCTTCAGAAAACCTTTATCGAACAACAAGAAATGGGGTCAAATTTGGTAGAGAATTGACGTTTTACCAGGCAAGTATCTCCATGGAAATCTAGCAGTGGAATCCACACTTGCTGCCGAGGGCTAGAAACTTGTTGTGTTTCTTATTTCTTTCTTTCAAGATGGCGACGAAGGTGTTGATTATCCCTGATAACCAGAACCATGCCGAGATCCAAGAGTGTCAAATTCCTCATCATTTTATTGAATCCAGAGAAACTTAACGCTGTAAATCGCAGCATCTTTGATCTTGACTCTAGCCCTCCCAGTCTGATGCTCTCCCTAAATCTCTCTCTCTCTCTCTCTCTCTCTCTCTCTCTCTCTCTCTCTCTGTCTCTCTCTGTCTCTCTCTCTCTCTCTCTTTCTCTCTCTCTATCTGCCCCATCGTTTTCTTCTCATTCCTAATATCAGAATAAATCTCATTTTTACCCACTTTTGAAAGGAATCAGTCCTCACAAGATGAATATAAGATGACAGCGCTGTCAGGGCTACGCGATGCCTTCTGAAAAGCCGCGCATCTGCAAAAACATATCGGTAAGGCGTCTGCAGTATTGCATCATTTTAGGAAAATAATCATCATTTTGATAGGCAAGAGAGAAATTACCCAATTTTAGAAGGAATCAACCCCAACTACCGATGGATATTTCGTAGTACGAAGCTAAGCAAACATAATTATATATATCTGTAGATCAAGACTCGGCTCGATTTCTGATGACTGAGACGACTATATGATATGATATGATGAATTTTATCATATTTGTTGTCATACATCTATACTGTCTACTTCAAACTAAAGCCGATTCATACTTCTATCTAGGTTATTAACAATAAATTGTAGTTGATGAAAGCTCAGATAAACGATTGCGTGCTACTTGCTTGATCGAGGAACGTAGGGTCTGGGATAAGCGTATCCAATCTCTCAATATCCATGAAGATTATTATGATAGGAAAGCGAACATAAGTAGTTTAACATTTTCATCCATCTCTATCAACTCAAAATCTTGGGAACAAATCCACACAAACAATTAATGTCAGGTGATGTCGAATACCTTTTGATCAATGCTGGTACCGAATAATAAGAACTAATCAACCACCAAAAAAAAAAGAACTATAGGCCTATCCATATTTTGTGGATACCCCGATATGAAGAAGTAATTTCAGAATTACCGAACCCTTTGAGGTAACATGCAGTAAGTGGTTGATCATGACATATTCAATGTAATGATGACAAAATTTGTTCGCAAGGTTCCTCCTCTGAAAAAAAAATGAAGAAGGAAAAAAACATTGGTGAATGTATTTGCCTATCACCTGTCTCAAGCTGCTATATCGAACACATAGAACAGTGCGACGTTTTGGTTCGGCGTATAAAAAGTCAAGTAGATTTCATATTTATCCATAGAAATTGAGAAAGTAGAGTGTATCTTTTAGAATGACGGCATGAAAACCCGTCTATTTAGTAGATCCATGCGTTCTGAGGTTACCAACCAAACAGATTTGTAAATATTAACTTACTCCTCTTCACTCCTTCTCAAATGACAATGTTTTCTTGCAGCATGATAATTAAATATCAAGCAATTTTTTTTTTTTTTTTTTTTTTAAATATAAATATATATTGTCAACAAATGATTGCTACTTTGTAGATCTCCCGGTCAGATTTTGTTAGAGTTGCTACATAACGACTAAATAAAATGAAGCTTGTATCAGCGTTTTGTGTGGATCCAGACATTGATGGGGGCACTGACATGGAGGAGGGGTGCCGATCTAACTAGGAACGTAAAGAGCGAAATTTAAAAATATCGTCGAGTAGGGTACTGGTATAAAGAGTCCTGTCCCTCCCTCTCTCTAGCCTCCTTTCTATCTATTTGTTGTTGGTGTTTTTATTTCGCCATTCCAAGGGGGCACGTGCCCCATGTCCCCGTAGCTACGTCACTGGGTGATACGTGTGTGAACTTCGGCCGACATTTGTCGTCGTAACTTACTTTGAAAGTTTTCCTCTTTAAGTAGTAAATGTGCTCATAAAATAGATACATGCATAAATAATGTTTTTATTATACAAGAAAAAAGTCTCTGTAGACGCACATCAGCTGGGTATATAGAGTCTCCAATTGCAAATTATACTCTACAGAGACTTCTTACATTCTGATTCTAAATGTAAATACAAATGGAGCATTTTCATTTCGACGAAACAGGGAAGCGACCCCCTTGAGTACATTATTGTCTCTTAAAATAACGCAACAGTTTTTAAATAGCATTGCGAAGTAATGTCAACACTCGGTTTACATTTAAGTCTAAGAAATTATCAAATAACACTTATACCAGTTTTCACCTTTTTGAATCTCATATTTCTATATAAATAGGGATAATAGGGAACCATATTCCCTCCCCGCCGCTCTCTTACAATTATTGCTCCACCATTGTAGTTAGACTTTTTATGTGACAATGTGGAGTAAAAGTCCTGGATACATAAGTACGTTAAGCTTTTGATTTGACAGATTTGAGAGATTCCTCGGCAATTTCGTTCTCGCCGGGACAAATTCACTGCCCCGATTTTGAAGCAACATCTTCAGCTGTTGTCTCGGTATTGTAGAGCATATTGAAAAAGAAAAAAACTGATCTTTTCCCAAACATTTTCGTTCTTTAAATCATCTTCTTCCTCCTGGTTGTTTACCGTGCGCTATGCGCTAAACGTCACGATTTCCTTATGTTTAATATAATGATAGTTTGTCTTAAATATTTTATCATTTTTTCACTGCGCTTTAGTTTTCCCTGTCTAGAGTTATACACAATTCTTTATTCGTCCAAACCTTTTCATTCGCTTATTGCCATATATATTTCCCATTCAGCATTTATATGACCATAACATTTCTTCACCACAAAATGTCTTTGTTTTCATGTTATGTCTCATCGGGGAGATGTCGTCTATACAGTATCCTCTCCAACGTCCTTCATCGAAATATTTCGTTTTCCCACACTTTTATTCCCAAAGGCGTTATATTCGTTCCTTTTCTTAAGAAAGAGGTTCTTTTAGAATATAACGCATGACCCATTTTCCTCAACAGAATTTGAGAAGTTATTGTTTGATCTTTAGCTTTATGCAGGCCACACACAATCTCCATGAAAATATTTTCGTTCGAAATGGAGAACGGTTTAGATTTCTCCATCAAAATAAAAGTGTCCAATATCACAATTTCGTGTTAAATATGTACTGATAATACGAAATATAATTAGGGTCTTGACCTCACATTCAATTTAAAATTCGGCTCATATAACCTTTTGGCTTACAAATTGTATCAGTGTTAACTATCAACACTACCTTTGAAACTGAATCTCTAACTTAGCATTTTAGAAAAGCTTCAAAGTAAACACAAACATTGCTATGGGGAAAATATTTAAACACTATAATTTAGGAAGAATTCACGTTTTACCATGCCGAGAACAAAATGAGTGATAATTTCGACCATATTTTTATTCAATAAAGGGATGCTCTTGTCTCCCTACAAAGCGTCTACAAAGGCGAGAAGATGTGTGTTACATCTCCACTCGAAATTAGGGCAGGTACGATTGTAAAGTTTGTGAACTTTTTTTTAGATTCTTGTTGTCAAAATGCATAATTTGCAGACTTTTTTAAAGGCCTTTCGAAAAATGTCACTTCTCTCACTTTCCCTTTTGTCAGCAAATTAAACAAATCTGAAAACATTTTCTTTGTTGAAAAAAAAAAACAATTTTGGAACTTGTCTTCATGCTGGACCTTACAACTGCCCCCCCCCCCCCGAAAAAAAAAAATCCGAATATTTAGCGACGCCTTTGATGATTTAATGTGTAGTTTCATCTGACTTTAGAGCTACATTAGTTAAAAACACCTTCATATATTTTTCAATACACAAACAACATGATAAAAAATGGTTATTCACTTTCATTATTGCTTTTAGTTCGATTAAAACTATTTAAAAAAACGACAATTAAACAACACCTCATCCTTTTTTCCACATTAAAAAGTTTTAGCGATGCTCTGTGTGTATTGATGTGCACTTTGGAGATACCGTCATTCACATAGCTTCATCACTAAATATTAGTATGTAATCATAATTTTTTACACTTCCTTCTCATCTCGTAGTAGGGCAAAAATGATGGGAGGCGGCCCGAACATCCCAAACCCTCCGATGCAGTAAAATGTGACCTAGTATCTCTGGTGTCATCTGCTTGTCATGTCGTATTATCATTCTCTTTTGACACGAATCATTCACTGTATCAATTCTCGTGATTTAGTTACACCTCCCCTAAACACGATAGTTGGCCCGACTGCATGGTATGTTCTAACATGTTTTCCGTAACGCAACCCGACATCGACATTTTTGTTCAATGTTGAGTTATATTGAGAATGATTAAAATGTCGAGGATTTGGCTGCTGTTGAAAGCGTGGGAAAGGAGTTAACGTTACATTTTCGTCAGGCAAGATAAAGTTGTGAGAAGAATTAAACAACAAAAATAAATTGAAACACGGGACTGTCTTTACATTATATTTAACGCAGATGAAAAATGTATTTCATCATCATTAGTAAAAGGGGGCTTTGTGGTTCTTGCATTATTATCTACATGTGCCAATTCCGACTTCGGTTCCTTACGAGCCCTCCATTTGGTGTTTAAATGCTATCCTTTATTTTCTACATACCTCTTATAACAGTAAAAATGGAAGGTAAACCTTTTGAGAATGATGTTTATACATTCTATAGCTAAACAACAATTATTTTGTTGAAGGTGATTGGTACACTTTCAAATGGTACGCATCTATTGAGATTTACCCAAGCATAAGTTGTCGTAGTCTGGGCAGCAGTTGCTGAATTGCGGACAAAATGATAGTTGCAATGGCAGGGGTTGGTTGAATATTGCCCATCTAGTTTGTGGAATAACGTACATGGGAAAGTATTAAATAGCCAACGACAAGCTCATATGATCAAATCCTGATATAAATGTATGTCACTAAATTTTTGTTATAAAATACCCCCCCCCCCCTTTGTATTTTTAACGAAGTCTTGAATTCGACTTCATCATTGATAAATATTATTAGCTTGCCTTTAAAGTCATTATTTGATGGATGTATATAGATCTAAGCAATTAATTTTTCTAAAATGTAATTATCTAAACATATTACATACCTAATCTAGACGAAGAGGGCAATTATGGCGAGCAATTTTGTAACTGACCATGCTATCATCGGATTAAATTACAAATAAATATAAAAATAAATGGTCTCGTAAACCCCTAGAAAAGTTGTCAGAACTGCAGAAGCCCCAGAAAATGACGTCATTTCAAATCTTATTCACATTTATATTTTTTTTAAATTCCCAATGGCAATTATTCATATTCCTGATCTTGGTTTTAAATATAAAATAAACAGCTGAGTGGAAAAAACACCTTTATTTTGTAGATTCGATTAATGCCTGTTGCGCACGAAGCGTCAATATTAGCTGACGTAGCACTGCGTCTATCACTGGTACGCTCTTTGAAGTGCCCTGTGTGTCAGTAGATGGTGTGGCATTTAACGTGGTATGTGACAGTAATTAAAATTAAAATTAAAATTAAAAGTTCCAAATTAACAGTGTTAACAATGTGCTGAATTACTGGCACTTGTACAAAATCGCCTTTATACACTTAATAGCATAGGGTGGTGACGCAAGCGAGATGACGCCTAGGGTGCACCGATCACGAGGAATCCTTGCCCTGTTACCTTCGTGAGTAGATATTAAGAGGTTTGTGCATACTTACAGCTGGAGGTGATGAGAGCTGTGAGTGACAGGAGAGCAAGGAGTAGCTGCATTTTGTTGGAGAAGAAAAGAAGCTCAGTTCGGCTCAGAAAGTTGAGTAATCCACAATAAGAGTAAGAAACTAATTCCTGTACTATCAACTTCGCTTTTTATTCTTGTTGGCCAAGTGAGGTGGCTATGGTGGAATGAACTGCTCAAGGAAGGTAACGAATACTAATAACTTCGTGCCTGGACAGAGGTAGAGTGATGTAACAAGCATTGGTGTTCCACAGCTCACTGAAATTAAAAGTGACAGATCACGGGTGAATGACTCGCCCGTAGAGGGCACGAGTCATGATGAGACCTAAGGATGCATTCACTAGAATCACTGGAAAATTAGGATCCTTGATATCACAAAGAAGTTCTTCAGAACCCTTTTCAAGAACAAGAAGTACCCTGTAGGTGCATCAGTGAGGTAGTCAGAGTAGGAGCACGTGCCCCATAATTGCTAGCTATAAGAAAGAAAGAGAAAAGGAGCCTTCTTCAACATCATCTATACCAGTACGCCCCCAAGATGGCAAAGACCCCTTAATGGCCAGAATAAGGCTTCGCCACTGAGATGGATCAAGAGGAGCACTCTCCCCAGCCCCCCTCCCCCATTTCCGAGGAGAGCGCATCAGGTCCCAATTTGCTAAAACCAGTCCCCAATGAGCATGTATACAGCATTTGACGTAACGGTGCATGTATTAAAATCATTAAATACCATTTTCCCAACTTGTATGTAACTTATGAAATTTCGTCTCGACTTTTTTGTTTCGCATTATAGTGATACTGTAGAAAGATGGCTAACAAAGTAATAATGGGTGAAGAAAACAAAACGGACTCCTTTATAGGCGTTCAACAATAAGGGATAGAGCAACGTCGATCTGGCGCTGCTCAGTGGCTGCCGGGCTCACGATCAATTGGGCAAAAAGAATTTCCGTTTCGGTTTAATAAAATTTGGAGTGGACTATTAGGCTATTATTATTATTATTATTATTATTATATTACAGGAGGCTTATGGGTCGTTGACATAACTGTCACAATGACACCATTAATCTATTTGTTTTACCCTTTCTGACAGCTTTTATTTGGTAAATCAATTGCGAATTAACACGGCCACTGATTTGAGGAGAATGTGGGAGTTGCTTTTCATGTTTCCTTCTCCTCTCCTTTTTGTTGTTGTTCTTCGATTGGAGCCCCCCCCCCCCCTTCTCCTCCCATCGACACATCACTGCTTATTAGAAAAAGGCTTTTCTGTATAACCTCTCAAGAATAGTATCATGGCCCTCTATGACTGATATCAACCAAGCTAATGTATAAAATTCCTACGATCCGGGACAAGTAATTATGTCCGGGTAGGGCCGTATAGGTTGTCCATGCATGTGGTACTCCTACCTGACGGTTAATATAAACATTGTTGGTGATGGCAGGTGATAGTAGATTTCCAAGAAATCAGTGAATTATACGTGCAGATAGATTTAAAATGATAGAAAATAACACCGACTCGAAATAAATAGATATAAATTGAAAGTTATCATTTTATTCATCATTCGTGAATCAAGACAATTTTATTATCATATATAATTTTTACTCTTATCACTCTTCATGATAATTTTCATCACTCATCTATAAAAAGTGAATAGTATTGTTATTTGTGTTACCACTGATTTAACCCCAACAAAAAGCCAACATTACTGCCAGCAATCCTATAGGGGACAATTTCAGGGGGATACATTTTTCTTTTCTGCATTATTGTTTTACAAACAAAATTACATAAACATAGAACCACAGATTGAACTATTATTGACATTAGCTTAGAAAGCAAGTATCTTAATATATACATTTAGTGATATAGTCTAATATACAGTTTCTTCGGCTAAGTTATCAAAAACTGTTTGTTTGGCACAAACAATAAATTTTATTGTAAATTCCAAGGTTCAGAATAACACCAATAAAATATTAATTATCGAAAATCTATTTTGCGTTGTTCCAAAAGTTCAAAGTAGAATTGCTTCGATTGATTTAGATTAAAAGATAACAACCAACACTGGAAATCTAGATTTTAGTAATTTCCTGTCTATCATTTTGCCCTCGTATCATTTCTTAAGCTAGCTGTCAGACCATTATTATTGACGGTAAAGAGTGTAATCTTTCTTCAATAATTCAAGTTATCCTGACTGAAACACGCATGAAGATTTCCATATCGAAAGACACGTGTTTTACATCATATATGCACAATATATAATTGCAAACATCAAACTGAAAACAAAATTAAGGAAAAATATAATCAGCAAAACATAAAACAGATCCTTACGAGTTACAATAAACACTTTGAATTCTAATATCGTCCACGATACATAAACAACATGGCACCAATTCAACATTGACCCCCCAAAAAGCAATTCCAGATCATTCGCAACAAAGATGGAATCGTACTTCTCTTAATATTAGTATCAATATAAATTATCTGCAGATTAAAGGTATTACAAAGTTTTGGTAAATTTTGAAAATTGGCTGGATAGTGATTCTTTACAATTTTGATATATTTGGATGCCCCTATGGATGTATTATAAGCACTACAAATTTTAGCCTCTAAAACTCTTCTGCTTTTGAGAAAAATTGAATATAAAAATTTACCGGTGCTCCCGGTAAATTTTGATACATTTGAAATAGCGCCTACGTCCAGACGATGGTAGCTGCGACCATAAAAATCTCAGAATATGCAGATCTGATATATATATTCCAAACGGTAATAGCAAATCGGTCGATTTTAGTCAAATAACATTGTTTTATAGCTAAATTAATATCTTGACCTTGAGAGGGCGCTATACAACATAAAGAGTTTATTATTTACAATTTCATCACTTTAGACTCGATTTCAACCGCGACAACGATCACTGAATGTTGTAGGATTGCATATGCTTCGAATATGTTCATTTGAACCTCATTCATTATCCCATACCAAAACTTTGTATTACCTTTAAGTTAGTCGCTCAAACTGGCTATTATATAGATTGTGAATATAGATGGGGGCCGTTTCATCAAACTTGTTCTCAATAACAAGTTACAATAAGTGTTATAAGCTACTGAAATCGATGCATTTGATTGGCTGAGAGGAAATTTGACATCATAATTCCAGCATTTGTTATTGGTAATCAATTTTATGAAACAGGGCCCTGGACAGGCATACACAGAAATTGTACGAAATGAAAATATCATAGACGAAAAAAATTGCACACAAAAACATGTAGGCAATGAGAGCTGTCCTATATAATCACCTTAAACCGATCATAGATCGTATACTATGCACTTTTCAAAGAATAACTTGCATAATTATATTGGCATGATCTATAAATATGGATATAGAATGTAACGTCACAGAATCGAAATAATAAAACTATTGACATGACATATTGTATTAACAAAAAATAGCCGGCAGATAAATGCCTTTTCTCTAGTTTCAGACATAACCAGTATTACATAATTTATCTTTTTAATAACTTAAAGAGAAGGTTGAGTTCTGGGGAGAGGTGAAAAATAATTTATGAGCGTCATCATTGTTATTATGCAGGTGTGGAAGAACATCAAAGAAAAATGTTCTCTGAAAAGCATGGCTCTTCAAATGCCTTCATATTTTAAATATGGGTAACAGCTTAAAAATGAGGCCCGATTTTTATGCCACATGCTTGTGTGGTCCCATATAGATCTTTCTGTGTACAGTGCTTGTTACTTTTACAAAGACTAGGCGAAATTACTCATCATTTTGATGACCCCAGAACCTTGCAGTACACACCAATACTTATATGCTACATGGTCATCTTTTTCTGATCGATTCCACATCGTTTCTTTCACAATGCAATCGCATGACCAGAACTCAACTTTATCTTTAAGGTTTTCTGCTTAGTTTCTCCAAAGAGAACATGAAGTAGCAATGTGCTTCTTAATCAATGAAAATTGATTTTCTAGAACAGGCCTTCTCAACTAGTTTATTAGAAGCGCCAAAACAGAAATTTATTGAGGTTTAGGTGCCAAGCTGTATGTTTGGTGACTGTGTTGCGAGGGAGCGTAGCGACCGAGCCGATACCGGATGGGTCCAGGGGGCGAAGCCCCCGGAAGCTAGTGGATTTTAGGGCTTTCTTAGGGCCCAGATGTGGCATTTTTAACACCTTTTTGTTCCATAAAACATCAATCATAATTTCATATTGATGTGAAATAATTAGTACAATTCCTTGCTAAAATCTACACTGGAAGTTAATTTATATGTAGTTATTTTGGTGCAATAAACACGGAAAATGTCAAAATGAAGTGAAAATCAAACAAACAAAACGGCTTGCTTACATATTAGGCTCAACTTCGACTGCGACTTTTTGATTTTGATGAGTTTTTTTTATTTTAGAATATAAATTTTTAACTTATTCTTTCTTAAATTTTATTTTTTAATTTGTATTTATTTTGTATTATTTTTTTTGGAACAGCCGCGCGCCACTTTTACTGACCGCAAGCGCCACGAGTGGCGCGCGCGCCGCCAGTTGAGAAGGCCTGTTCTAGAACTTATCTTAATTTTAGCGTTTGAGAATAATTTAGAATAGGCTCAGAGAAAAGGCAAATCCGTCTCAGAGCACGCAAGAATCCACGTTCACACGTAAACTTTCTGAGTGGGCGCCATCTCTCTTATGAAGTAGTGAAATTTTATTCAAATTAGTGAAATTCACTGACTACGGGTAACGGGTGGTCCCTGTTTAAAGCCTATGAAAGTGTAAGAATACGATGATTCAGTACTCAACGATGTTCTACTCCGCAACGTCGCCTTTTCTTTAATAGGCGTAAGACAGGAGGAGGCACGCGCACTTGTAATTCTTGAAGTTGTACCTGCTCTCATGGACCTTGTCTTTAGTTTCTATTATGTCCATTTCACGATCACATTAATTTGTATAAAATATAATTATCACGGGAATATCTAATCCAACCTTAGGTTTGTAATACAAAATATTCTTGTTCGTAAATTCATAAACATAACACATTTTGTTTCCTACCATAACACACTTCTGAAATGACACCGTAGTTGCCTAGTGTAACACTTGCGTGAACGATAAATGCATGCATATTGCACACAAATTGAAAGATATATAAAACGCCATACAAAAATCCACTTCATTTTCGAAATAATAAGGTTTTCTGTTATCTCTATGACTAAGAGTATACAATTAATTTCACATCAAGAGAATATAAGCTTGTTTGAGTGATGTTCATTGATAACAAACCGTAAAAATATGGTATTCTTTGAAAATGATTTGATTTTCAGTATAACCAGGGAGATGAGACTATCTCAACTCCCTGGTATAACTCTCTCCTAGAATATAACAAATTGTATCAAAGAGCATTTACGTAACGTCAAAACGACGCTAACTGAGGAGCATTATGTACCGTCGCATTGGTGGATGTCTCCCGGGTCGGCGAAGGGACAGGATGGATGTCGAAATCATTCATCGCGTTGTCGTAATCGGACAGTTCTTCCCTCTTATCGACCACGGGTTTTGGTTGTTGCTTCTCGACATCATGGTCCTTGTTGGAGTTGTCATCGTACCCGTCGCCGATGCCCCGTTGTTGACCAGTGATAAGTGTGAGAGGGAAGGAAGGTAAGAGAGGCATGGCTTGACCGGGTGTCAGGGCTTCCGTTACATCAGGTATGAGACGGTGCTGGGACATGCTGTGCTTGGGACTCGACTTGTGATCCCCATGACGAAGCCTGACAAAAAAAGACAATTTTGTGATTAATAAAAGTGAATGACTCATTATGAAATAACATGCAATGTTAAACATATTGTAGTCGCAAACATTTGATAAACTGGGATTTAATTCGCACTTTAAAAAAAATCTCGTCATCAAGCGTTCTTGTGTTCTCATCACCTCATCCACATTATATGATCTTTATTTGTTTTGTTCCTAAATAGCGAACAAACATAATAATCTGCACACCAGGGGCCAAGCTAGTTTTCAATCCGGACTCAATGACTTAGTGAGCCAGAGTTCCTTCAACGCCGATTTTCAAAAAAAAAATAAAACCCCGAAAATTGCGTTAGACCATTATATCCATAGAGTCATGAACCCAATCATGTTGTCGTCCTATAGAGACAGATTCTATAGCTCTGTCATTTGCGATTAAAACCATTGCACACAAAGCGTAATTTGCCTGACGCAGAATTGGGTCAGAGAATGGCATTCGACACACCATATGAGAGTGATATCTTTAAAAAAATAAAGGTAAATGCAAAATGAACAGTTATTGCACTAACTACGTTCAATAAGCGGCAAAATGGCGCAGTCAAAATGACGCATCGTTTGTAGCAGGTATGCCAGTTTTTCGTTAATGACTATTTTTTTTCCCTGGATGTAACCGAAATCTTTCTCAGTCTCTTGTATCCTCTTGGCCATTTTTTGTTCTGGTCCTGTTCTTTGCGTTTACATGTCTGAATGTCTTATAATGCAATAGAATTGACGCATCGTTTGCAGCCTGTATAGGTCAAATTTATTTTACAGCACTAACCTGAGATCGTGGTGCAACTGCTTCTGACGCCTTCGCTCGGCCGCGTGCTCATTGACGTAGCGTTTGCTTGCGTCGCGGTACCTCCCAACCGTCTTGACGATAGCAGAATCCTGCATCCCTGGACGCTCGATGCAGATGACGAAAAGGCGGTACATCTGGAGTAGCATGATGAGCATGTTCTTACAAGTGAAGAAGATCATCATGTGATTGACGGCTTCCTCTACCGTCAAGAGATAAAGACGCATGGTGAGGAAGGGACCGTCCTGCATCACCACGGTGGCCATGATACCCCAGACCTCGGTCTCACAGCAGAACGCAACCTGGATAGAGAGGTGGAGGAAACATTTTAAGGAGAAACGAGACTGATGGAAGAGGCATTATGAGAAATATGTCAAGTGTATCAAGATTAACGTAAAGCAAAGGACATCACAAATGGGCAAGGGCAATTCTCGGACATTGGAACTGAACTTCTTTTATCAATTATCAATAAAAGTTTAATATTGGCTATAATAAATATTGCTATTAGCCAGTCTCACTCTCCCCTCCCCCCCCCCCCTCCTCGCACCCTCTCTTCCTCCCTCCTTCCTTCCATTTCCCTTATACTTTCCCTCTTCAATCTCAGTCTGTGGTTAATTTTGTCCTATTCATTAAAAAGATTACAAGCAAACAACTCATATCTATTAATTGTGAGCAAAACAAAAAACACTTTACACCTAGGACCAGCTATTATGTCACTTTTAGATAATTAACGATCACAACTCAAGGACAGATTTATATTCCTCAGTCATCACCCGCCGCGTAAAATACATCCATTGCGCTAATTTTTCTCGCCATTATGCTTTCCAATCTAATTCAATCCAGGGTCGACCTTCTAGTTCAGATTGGCATCCTCTTTTATCCAGGGAAAGGGTACAATAATTAAGAGAGTCGAGTCATTTATCCAAAATGCATTTCTTTATATTTCACAATGAAATTTATGTTTATTCTGATGCTAGGAATTTAAGCTAGTATCCAATGTGTCATCCAGTGATAGCACAGCACAGGGCGCCATCTGTTTGACGTAGCATTGCGTCAGCAACTGGTGTCGTCTTTGATGTGCCTTGGAAACGTATATCGTTCAAAAAAAATATTGCAATATGAATTGTGCAGATATCTTTTTTAATTTACCGGCGTATGTCGATCTGGCGCTGCTCAGTGGCTGCCGGGCTCACGATCAATTGGGCAAAAAGAATTTCCGTTTCGGTTTCATAAAATTTGGAGAGGACTATTAGGCTATCATTAATATTATTATTATGTGCTCATTGTATATATTCACATGTTTGATTAGTGAATGTGATAACGCATCGAAATGACGCCTCGTGTTAAGTAGGAATCAAGCCCGTTGCTCGCAAGGCATCGTTTGCCTTACTTACGTACGATGCGTCAGTGCATGACTGGTGCGGCCTTTCACCTGTCATTTTGAGCGATATCATTTCAAAAGTGAATGCAAAACTAAAAGTGCGAACAATCTCTTTAATAAAAGGCTCGATTTTAACGAAATCGAAATAACGCCTCGTGTTCAACGGCTCTCACTATAGAACGAGAAGAAAAAAAGGATTAAAAAAAAATTGTACAAAGTGGCGTACTTTAATCCAGGGGCGTCAATCACTATAAGTGCAAAATATGCATTTAGTGCTCCGAATAATGTAAATTACTACCCCCGCCCCCATCCTGGATATAATGTAGATCAATGTTCCTGGTATATTCAGTTACCTTAGGCTTGTTTTCATCTTTTTTCTTGCGCAAACTCGTACCAGCGACACGTGGTTTACGGGCCTTGGTAGCTGTGAGACCCAGAGTGAATTGCATAAGGCTCCAAGTCCACAGACTCAGGATACACACCACCATGATAGGGTTACAGCGGACCTGTAAGATAGGTTGAAAAATGAAAGTGATGACAGCTGGATTGGTAAAGCTATTTTCCCCACATGATTAGCAAACAAATCTGAAAAAGACGCTCAAGATTCAAGGGATGCCTTAGAACCTTATTATAAATTATATAATGCAAATGTCATCCGTGATTCGAAATCGTACAAGTTAATCTACACAGCCACATTACCCATCTTATATACCACCCATCTAAGAAATCTTTACATTTCAATTTAAATCTCTGATAAACACTTTCATGGTGCCAGTTTCATGCACTTGCTAATGTTTTCCTTTCCTTTGTAAATAAAAGCACTTCATTGATATCCAGACCGCGGTAAAATCATGTATATTGTAGATTAATGGGAAAAACAAGGTGAGATGTATTTCTGAAAATTGAAGACTAATCGGTCAGTCTATTACATTAATTCGCACAATATTGAAGACCAAGGTCAATAATGACATGGCTTAATAAAGAGCGAGTGAAATTATTTTTCTACCATGCTAGTTTAAAGTAGAAATCCATACACTTGGCCCAAAGCCCCCTTTTCCCTGTACCACATACATCGGTAGAGTACCATTAATAGTACATTCTTATCCAATCCCATCGCTGATATCATTCAATCATTAATTAATCATCTCTCATTCAAGCCTGTTCCTTTTCTAATTGAGCTTGCCTTGAGCACGTACCCTTGAACATGACACGTTCTAATGGCATTTATACCCCCCCCCTCTCTCTCTCTCTCTCTCTCTTTAATGACCACCCTGGTCACCGGAAACGCGTTTCCCATCTTTGGATAACCCACTTGATGAAAATCCCATGTAATTGCGGTCGAGATGTTCATTACCGGCCTAAATGAAAATAATTGACCCCCATTTTGAACATTCCCCCGAAAAAGAAAAAAAATCTTCAGAACAAGGCACTGGGAGGGACGAATTAAACAAGTACATTACAGGATTATGAGAGCCGATCATTGATGTAAGGGGTGACCGCATGCATGATCTAGGCGGCGTTTAGAGAATGCTCGCTTCCATTCTATAATGACAGCATCAATTAGTGCTGCGTGCTTGCCGAATTCCGACTGAACGGAGGCATTTTAGATATGCATTATTAAAACCTTTTTAGATATTTGATTTCATGTATGTACGAGAAAGTGCTAATTTCTACAGCTGATTTGCGATGTTGAGAGCCATATTAGGTGATGGTGATTTCAAGGGCGGCAATAGGGCGTTTGGGGATCCACATAATGGGCTTTTATATTCTCAGTTTCATCCCGAGTATCCCATAATAGGCTACGAGGTGGAGGGGGGGGGGAGGGCTGTACCAATATTCGTTGTATATTGGGACAGCGAGGTGTCCATGCAAATCTCTGATTTTTAATTTTATCTGGTGACGAAATAAACATTTAACCATAGGAGGCCTAAAGTTTCCTTTTTGCTCATTTGCATCGCTCCCATGCATAATTTAAAAACTGAAAAATTATTCGTCGGGCAAGAGGGTACAGCTCCCACCCCCTGTGAAAATGTAAAATATGCGAAAAGGTGTCCCATGTAAAACTGGTCGTTCCTTCAATGGGTAAGTGTTAGTGTAATAGCATTAGGTTTCATCTAGAACTATTGGGTCCTCAGAGTTTAAAACCTGAACGACCCAAATAGTGTATATATTATATATTATATTTTGTCATTTTCTTTCTTAACCTGTTCAAGTTTCAGGTTCTCCGTCACGAATTCTAGAATATCAGCTGCAATGCCGATGTAGACCAGCAGAAGTTGTGAGAGTTGGTCCCTGGTGAGCTCGCCCTTGGGTAGCAGCCATCGTCCTAGGATGAGTACGAAGAGGAGGGCTTGTTGGAGAGCGATAGACCAGCTCTGTGTGGTCAGAATAAGCGGTAAGGTCACCTGTATATAGAAAAGAAAATTAATGAAAAGGATCCAATATGACATTGAGGAAATTTCATTTGCGGTGTTTACAATCCTACAAGATTTGTGAATGAAGGTCAATTACATGCTAATGTGAAGCATAATTTGGGCTCTATGGTATTGACATAATCCCCATACCCATGACAAACGTGTATAGTGCGCTCACTGTCTTGTAATTAATCAGAATATAGATTTTGACTTGGTGGCACTCTTTCATTTCAACAAAAGACTGAGAATGTAACGCTTTCAATCATGGACCAATGAGTGAATAAAATATTGAAACAAAATTTGATATACGAAGATGACCCCCCCCCCCCCCCCCAAAAAAAAAAAAAAAAAAAAAATCACACAAAATACAGCAATTTTGTTTCTACGCTTTTCTGAACAAATAAAATGATATAAGAATCTTAAAAATACATTATTAAAACTGCTCATCAAAAAGGTGAGCACTGATAGAAGAGATAATTTCCTCATTGAGATCAGTGGGTCAAGAAAACGTCAAGTTGACTGATCTCATCAGGTGTATCACCTAACTTAAAGGTAGATTTTAGATCTAGTCAGCTGCAAGCCCCCCCCCCCCCCATTTTTCTTGATTATAAATTAATTCACTGAGCGAGGAACCAAGAACCCATCGAGTTCCTTAGGTTCGGATGAAAAATAATTTGTGGGCTTTCTCGTTTTTTGTATGTCATTTTGGGAGAATTTTCTGAATGTACCCTGAAAATGGATTCCTCTTCTGATGATCCCATAATCGAAATATGAAGAAAATTAAGCAAGACTTTTGGGCCAAACTGTCATGCCACGTATGTGTGTTGTCCCATGTATAAATAGTTATGTGTGCAGTGCAAGTGACTTTGAGCAAAACTGAGTCATTATGTTCTAGGATTTGATGATTACTAAACATTATAATGTACAGCAATTCTTATGTGTTTATAATCAATCTTCTCCAATATTTTTTGCTTCCATGTTTCTTTCACAATACAATTCATCTTTTAATTCAAGAAAAGACGAGGAAAATTTAGGATTTTGTTTATAATATGTCAATCTTACCCCAGATATTTTGGCCACTAACTGGGTGTTGTTCGTTTCAACTTCTTCCAATGAGATGCAGTCTCCTCCATGCATCTCGGCATAGTTCATTCTTTCGTTGAGGAGTGTCATCTCAAGGAGCCAGAGGGACGGAACAGTGGCGACCAGAAATAGCAAAACACTGGGACAAAACCTGGAAAAACAAGTAAAGACAAAAAATGATTACATGTTATTCGAATAATAAAGATTTAATCTACTTTTAAAAAGCTGAAGTATGGCGCGTGTTTTTAAAAATGAAATCCCGGGGACCTCCGTGATCAATGGATAATGTTGTTTCACTTCTAGGTCATTTACACTATTCGACATTTCGAATACAAACTTTGTTAGACATGCAAGAGAGCAAAAAACAAAAAAACAATTCGGTAGGAAATCATTTAAAGTACTGATAATCGCCGTGCAACTTGGCACAAGGGTGATGTTCAAACAAGTTGCATGAAACAAGACATTTGGGGGACTTTATGCCCGGGACTTTATGTAGGTATCCACCAACGAAATACACTGCAGGTACATACATGTAACCTGATAAACAGATTGAAAAAGGGGAAAAATACATTTTGCGAACAAAGAAGAGAAACAAAAAGACATTAAACATTTTTGTTCTCCATCATTGCTTCATTACCCTTTTGGTCAAACTTCTCCATTCATAGCTGGCTTTCATTCCACACAATACCTGTGCACCTATAAATACCATGGCATTCATGCCAATTGCACTAGAGACAGACAAATAGACTCGAAGGTAGTGAAGCTGAATTAAATATGGCGGCTCTCGATCAGACCAGCTTTTCAAACTCGGTCACGCAGGTCAAATAGATGAACGCGCTTTCTTTGTTTTTGAGACCCTCCAACTCAGTCAAAATTTGCCTGCTGTCAATCACTAATCAATAAAGAGTGATCATCAATTTAGAATCTAATCAACTGAGAATTTTGGGCGGGAAAGAGCTTCTAATTTTATGAACGGCAATGCCACAGATCTCTCTTATACTATAGGTCGTATGGAGGGAAAGGCACAAACGTAGGGTATATACATTCTCTTACACATTTTATATGCAACTATTTTATTCCCTGCTGTCAGGGGTTTCGCTTTACCCTTATAACCATTTTGGGAGTGACGATGTCATCAAGATTGTCCGTTACTTATTTCTTGATTTTGAACCTTCCCCTTTTCTGGTGAGACTGACTGTGACATATTTTTTAAAGCTCCCCTTCCCCGATGAAACAAGATTTCCCAGCCTTATTGGTGTTATTTTCTTCATTTCGCTCTTTTGTCCGAAATAGAAAATTTAATTTATTTTCAACCCATTTTCCCTTGATCCAACTTCAGTCGGCGATACTATGACTTTGTATTCCGTATTTTCATTCTCGTTATAAACAGTTTTTATGGCTTTGCCAATATTAATTTCGAAAGCGGAATGGTCACAGGCCCACTTTTATTCTACCTCCCTAAGTCAAGTGCTTATACAGGATCGTCCAAAAGGGGGACCTGAACAATTTCTTTATTATAACATTCCAAGATGCCTTTTCACCCTTAAAGGTACCATATCCCATTTTGCAGGCCAAAAAATGATAAGGTTAAATTCCAACGTCATTTGAAAGATAATACTAATTTAGAGCATCCCTCAAAACGAAAATGAAAATGAAAATGTATTTTAATGGGAAAATAACGAGCATTAGTTGTCGAATTGACTTCGGTGATTGCAATCATTTAAGTAATAGTCTGATTTTTAGACCCTTGTACCGAATAGTCTGACGTTTTGTGCTGCGCAAAGATTTAATCAGTTTAATTGTGGCCATTACAAGAAGTGGGTTATTAATGTAGACAAATGCTCATGTAGGCCTACCTTTACAGCTCATTTTATGTATGTTATTACCAAAGAAAAAAAAAAGTCAGTCAGTCACTCAATAGTATCTGACAGTGAATTCTAGAAGGAAAAACGGTTTTCCTTGCATAATTTGAATAATAGGGCACTGGTCACGTTTAAATTTCACAGATAGGACATACGTGACATAGGCCTATTTATAATAATCCATAATAATTCCTGCAAAGTTCTAAAGAATTAAATGTTGGCTGCAAATGGGACATAGTACCTTTAAAAATCACTGTCGGTCCTCTAGAGTCTCCAAAATAAAGGGGTCGCCGATCATACTTTTTACCACGAGAAAGGGTTCGATTGTCATTTTTTTTGCCTTCAATAAATTATGAGGATGCCCTTAATGGAAGACAGTGACTATGCTCGAGTGGCGGCCCTGCCTTCTATGCTAATAAATTCACTTCAGTACGACAACATCCTCTAATAAAGAGCTATGAATCAAGAGAAGACGAGTGAGTCGAGCATATCAAATTTCGAACACGTATTCGAAGATAGTAAATATTAACCCGATATGGCTGCTGTGATTTAAACAGATCAGCTGAGCATTTATTATTATGTCAGAGAATTCGTTGGTAAGTCTTTTTAGACGCACGTGGGCTTATTACTTTGTAAAATGGTGATTCGTAATTTATTAGCACGAGTATCAGTGATATGATTAAGATAAATCTTAAGGAGCGTGCGATTAATTAAGAATCTAAATGCGATGCTGATACTCTCCTAGCTGGTGAGGTATTTTTATATTTTTGATAATCTCTACTATATCTGTCGAAAAGAAATTCGTATTCATAGATTCGTAGAAAAAACCCACTTCATTGGTCAAACGTTTGTTTTGTCTTCGAAGAGCATCCCTTTACTGTTTTCAACTCTTTGTAGTCCGAAAAGATTGGTCTTTACCATTTTCCGGTCACTGATTATGCTCATGACTAACGATTAAAAGGAGAAGCATACAAATACATGTATTATTGACGATTCCAATGGTGTACACTGATTTATTTGCAACAAATTCATCTGTATGTATTCACATCCTCTTTTCTATTTAGAATAGCGCCTCCTCCTGGGGGTATTTACTCGATGCTATTTTTAGTCTCATGATTCCCGACTCAATAATTATCCCCCAATCGTCCTTCTTCTGTTTTCGCCATTTACCTTAGCAGAGGCGGGTAGACAAATTGTTTTTTATTTTCATTCCATAGACAGAGGCGTAGCTACTAATGGCACTATAGATAAATGCCCCTAATCGAAAGACGAAAAAAAAAAGAAAGAAACATAATATAGAAAGAGAAAAAAAAGAGAGAGAGAGAGAGAGTTGTGTGAGAGAGAGTTGTGTGAGGGAGAGAGCGATAGGGGGAGGGGTTGAGAGAGAGGGAAGGAGAGGCAACGTGAATGGGTTTGATCCCTCCCACATCCTCCCACACCCTATGACTTTGTTTTATTGTTTTTCCGGTGCGCCCTCCCCAATGACACCAGTGCCCTTCCCTTCAAAGGCCCCACTGCCGGGAGATTTGTGATTGGATGACCGGTTAAGAAAGAGAAATAAGAGGCGTGCCAAAATTTCCAGTGCGATTTACAATTCCAATTTGGCCCTGACCACCCCCCCCCCCCCGCCCCCCCTCTCTCTCTCTCTCTCTCTCTATTAGTCTTAAAACAGTGCTATTTTAACATCTGGGCAGTGTCGTCATCGAGTTAGTCTAAGTTTGGACACAATCCATCAAACCATCAACGGCAGCAAATTTACAGATGTGCCATAATTATGCGGTAATATATAGAATATGACAGACTAGAACGGGCCGTTGCCAGCCTGGTCAAAGCGCTCGACCATAATTTATTCTTGTGGCCCTATAGTAGAACCATTGGATTACCTTTAATTACAGGGGTTCAATATGACCGAGATTTCCTCTCGGTTTTCAATCGTGCTTCCAATAAATCTGGTCTCAATTAAAAACCATGATCCATCGAATTGAGGGTAAATTATAGTTCTTAGGCGGAATAAATCGTAACTCCTGGCGAGGGAATTGACAAAGATTGAACTTCCATGAATGAATGAAGCAGCGATATCTATATTAAGACAAAGTAGATAGAGAAGGAGGATGGTCATACAAAGAGGTATTTTATCAATGGCATGTTCCATGTTGGAAGCAACTGGTAGGAAGAACGATAATTTGAAAAGTAACCATGCACCGGAAAGACTTGTTGCCATGATGTCTATGATTCAGATCCCGACAATATTCTGGTGATATTATTTTTCTTAATGATAAAAAAGAGATAATGCATCCATAGGACACGATCGCAAAGACTTTCGACATATCAATATAATACAATGACGTAGTGGGGGTGTCGTTTCTATGTATGGGATATACAATACGGTACTGAATTACCCCTTAGTTGATTTCTAGAAAGTTTTTGAAAATTTGTTATAAAATCATGAATAAAATAAATAGAAATTTAAATCAGATGTTGGGGAATTCAAAATATGGCAATGATGCATCCCAAACTCAAATCGAGATAGTGTGAAGCATCTGTTCAATAGTTTTATTATTTTCTTCTAAAGTTAAAATAATTGCTTTAAAATGATTCAGTACACAGTACATTTCGATGAAACTATCTTTCACAAAGTATTTTAAAATTCAAACATTTTTCACTCAACCCACTGAATTAATTTCTCAATACTTGAAAAAGAATGTATGGACGAAGAATTTTAAAATAGATCGTATTTCTGTAATTTCTTTCTAAGAAAGATGAACAACACATTGTCTAGAAATACTCGAAATCACCGTCAAAATATATTGACCATAAATAGAAAGTGCATCACAACTGATGAATAAAAAGCTATACGTGTCCCTTTTCCGCTGATGGGTTCTCAATGTCATATCTGCAGATGAACTAAAACTGACGTTAGTAATCTCAAATGGCGTCTAGAAAGTGTCTTAGGTTTTGGAAACAAATCAGAAATTTTATTTTGATGGTCTTGTTTGCCAGCTGCCCACACTATACACCAATGAACAATTTCAATTTTCCCTAAATTGGATCTAGTTTCATGTGCTCTTAAAATACATTTACTTTAGTTTTATCTACAGTTGAGTACTATCGCGAGAATGCATTGTTTATGGCTATAGCAGCTGCACTGAAGCAAATTGAAACAAGCAACATGAGATGGAAATGGAGAGAGGACACATAGCTAACATCTTTATGTATCATTTTTGGTTGGTAATATTCAGTTGGTGAAACTTTTTATATTAAATTACCACTTTATATTTATTGTGATTTGATACAAAGTAAACAAAAAATTGTTTATTCAATAATGTTTGCATGATATCATACGTATGTTCATGTTTGTAAGCGTTATTATGAAAATAAAGAAAATTCAAAGTCACTGTCAGTGTGAAGTACAGAGGTACAATCATTAAACCTCTTTACATTGTTCCATCTCTTACATTTTGTCACCTAGAAAACACTGTATCAAGATATTGACGTGCATGAAAGCTTATAGATAAGATAAGATATTTATTCGTCAATCTTTCAAATGTCACATAGAGCATAAAATTAGATCATTACATATTTACAATGCAAAAAGACACAAATTATGGAAATGATAAAAACAAAATGAACTAAAAGAAAGACGAGGAGACCCTGGTAAAAGCAGAGCTTGTAAGTTTTAGGTTCCCCTCTGGACCAAATAATTGGTTGGTACATATAATCAACAAAATAAACATGATGAGAGTACATATTTGTGACTATCTAAGAATACATATAGGGAAAAGGTGGTATAAGAAACAAGAAGTGTGTACACACAACATTGTTTGGGAGGGAAAAGGTAAATAAGAAAATGAAAGATCAAATGGAGACAGGAGAAAAGAAGATAGACAGAAAGCAGAAAAGAAAAAGAAAAGCTCAAAGGGACTTCAGATTACCGTCAAACTGGAAAAAAGGATATAGGAAAAGAAATCCAACTGCTTCAAGTTGCTTGGATTAAGTAGGATGGATGCTACTGTAATTATATGGACGTGTACGTCCAATTTCATTGCGGTTGATTGTATAGGGCATTCGCCTCTGCTCTTTCAGCCCAGTCAGATCCGTAGATTGGTATGGAATCGGGTAAATTCGTGCCTTTAATTCTAATCGAAGCAATCTAGTGATCCAATTCATAGAACTTTTGATTACAATTATAGTATTAAAGTGTATCTACCCCTTCCCTCCCCCCCTCTCTCTCTCTCTTTCTCTGTCTCTCACCCTCTCTTCTAATAGCTGTTTATCATAATAACGCATAGCATTAAATGTCATTCAACTATTACCAAAAGTATAAATATGACTTGTATTATCATTCCTAATATCAGGACAAAAACCGAAGTTGATTGAGTCTGAGTCTTAAGTGCAATTATGTACAATTATTGACATACCATCGTCCAACCATTTGAAGTTAAGATAATGTCGGTTATTCATGTTACAAAAGCACTTGATCAAGTCGACGTGCTCTCTTTATTTGATAAGTGCAAATGTTATCCTCACGTTTAAATACATCGAGGGCATCATTAAGTTAATTTGAAGTATTTTTGTTTTTAATGGAACGTAAATAAATGAAGTACTTTCTATGTTGGCAATTGCACATTGGAAAATCTGTGGATCTCTTTAAAGGGGAAGTCCACCCTGAAATTAAGTTAGTTTTAATAGGAGTAGAAAAATGAGAGAAACAAGTCAGTGAAAGTTTGAGCAAATTCCGATTAAAAATAAGGAAGTTAGGATTTTTTAAGTTGTGATCAATCAAACACAAATTGGCAACTCTATGACGTAAAATGCGAGCTCAACTTCCATTTGCTTAGTACTAAAAAAATCAAAAATTTTCATTTTCCCTCAAGAAAAATTTCAACCATACATGCACCCTAAATATAATAATTGCAAATATGTTTCTATACTCCCCCTGCAAGGAACAAATATATATTCCGTCATCAATAACGAAGAAAACATGATTTTGTGGAATATTATGCACAAAGCAAATGAAGGAGAGCTCGTATAATAAGTCACAGAGTTGCCAATTTGTATTTGATTGATCACAACTTCAATAATTCATAACTTTCTTATTTTCATTCAGAATTTGCTCAAACTTTCACTCACCTGATTTTCTTATTATTCTGCCTCTATCGAAACAAAATTATTTTGGGGGTGGACTTTCCCTTTAAAAGGTCAATCAGATCTCAATAATTATGCAACAAAATATTATCATGAAAAATAACAGATCATAGTCTTTCATTGCGTGTTATGAGAAATTCAGGAAACTTAAGATCAATCTCGCTGCTTTGCTCTCTTTCACTCACTCTCTTTCTCTCTCTCTCTCTCTCTCTTTCTCTTTCTCCCTCTTTCTCTTTCTCCCTCTTTCTCTAAGTAATTGTAGCATTTTCTTATCTATCTATCTCTTTCATTCACCCACTTTTTTAAATCTTTCTCAATGCAAGTAGAAACCCCAAAATATGCAAATAATGAGTAATTTCCTTTACAGAGATATATTAAGTATCTTTCACATTATATAACATGAGCAATAAATAATGTTTATCAATGCAATTGCTTATATCAATATTAGTGTATCACTATTGACCTATCTGACCCCAAAGGGCTTAATAATATATAAAACAATGAAAACATAAAAAATAATCCATTCCATGCAAAGGTATACAAAAAAAAATCTATGTAATTCAGTTACCGCCCTCGCGGACTTGTCCTACTCCTACCCAGCATGCCCAGGAAAGTTTATAGTTCTCTTGAAAGTCCTATAAAACATCCCTATCCAGTGGAAAATCAGTGTTTTTCATTTGATAGAACATTGCTTCAGGTGTCATTTCCTGACGCTAAGTGAGGAGCATTTTCAAAAATTCGATCCACTTTCAAAGCGATCGCGAAATAATGGTGTGGCTGGATTTCCCAAAGTGAGATATGGAACGATCGGTAAATTGATTGAGACATAGGAAAAGCCCTACAAGAGCTGCCGATGTTTTGATTCCAGAAGATGCGTGGAGTAGCGCGTGTGGTTCAAAAGAAGAGCTTAATTTTAAAGAGCAAAACTGTGGTGAATTGATACTATCATCGTATAATCAGTCCAACTTTATGATTCGGTGAGAGACAAAAATTCGAATGAAATATCTGCAAAGTTCTTTATGTATATAGCATCATAACTCTGCTATTTTAATCAATATAACATTATTGTTACTTTTACCAGACC
The DNA here is from genome assembly GCA_035222895.1 of Strongylocentrotus droebachiensis. Lineage (NCBI taxonomy): Eukaryota > Metazoa > Echinodermata > Echinoidea > Camarodonta > Strongylocentrotidae > Strongylocentrotus > Strongylocentrotus droebachiensis. The sequence continues at coordinate 49,741 of JAVYIG010009548.1, forward strand.
TAAATGTCATTTTTTCAGATTATCTTATATCGTTTAATCACTAGCTTTCTAGCCTTTATTGAATATAAACACAAACTCACACAATTATATTTTGTATATGCATGCAGTGAAAAACAAACGTATTCGAAAGGTATCATAGAAGTTAAAGTGCAGAAAACAAAATCGTGAGATATCAAACTTACAAGTGAATGGTATCAATAAATTTGGAGTTTACAATATGTAGAGACGAAGATAGAAACGAAGAGAACCGAAGAAGAAACCAAATTATAGTGTTAGAAAGAGTAGTCCAGTATTACATGTACAAAGATGGAAGGCGAGGGAATAGGAATGAGATCAAAATAGAGACATTGGGATGAGTTACTAGCTCGTAACAGAATACTCAAAGACAGTGATGAAACTTGAACTCTCCAATTACGAATAAGTGACCCCTAAAGCATTCAGGTAATAGGATGCATTTACATCACAGGATCGAATAGCCTTAGCTGCTAGGGGCAATGTTTATCGGCGGGAAGGGATTTATTGGTGACATTGAAAAGGTAGATGTGTGGTAGTAAAGTAGTCTTGGTAGTCAGAGGGGTGTCCAGGTTTCAGTAAAAAGGGGAGGGGTTCATTCGGAAACAATATGCAGGTGATAGGATGCATTCACATCACAGTATCGAATAGCCCTGGCTGACTAGAAGCAATTGTTAGCAGTTTAGACAGTGTTAAAGAAGGGAAAGTGGTTTGTTGGTGAAATGGATGTGCTGTACAGTAGAAATGTGCTCATGGTAGTCAGAGGCTGTGGTGGGTCCATTGGTGGAATAATCTTATGTTTCACCTTCCCCGTCTCCACCCCTCTCTCTCTCTCTCTCTCTCTCTCTCGATCACCCTCTATTCCCCTTCCTCCCCTTTTCTTCTCCCCTTCTCTACCTTCCTTTCTACCCCCCTCCCCTTTCCTTCTCCCCTTCTCTACCTCCCTCTACCTCTCTTTCTATCAGTCTAGGCGGATTGTTACATTGTCTACCCCTTTTAATTTTTTTCCCATGAGACCGCATTCAATATTCAAAATCCGAAAGGATCCGATAGGATTAATAGGATCCGCCCCCCCCCCCCTTTTTTTTTAAATTTCATTTACTGGCACCGCTGGGCTGGAAAACTGTGAACCGATTTGATAATTGTCTAAACACGAGGGGATGAGATAGACATCGATTGTCATTTATATATTAAAGTAAAGCCGCGAGTGAAGAAATGGGAAAAGCGAGATGTGCATTTTAGAAGATGTGCATTTTAGAAGATGTACCAGAGATAACGAATGTTCTGTCCTAGCTATTTGGAAAGTGTAGATTCGAGATAAATTATGCTTGTAGACATATGGTAAAGCTCTCGATTTAGGGTGTAAGCCCTAACAAAATATCTTTCACACGCTCGGGAATATCATAAACTAGATGGAACTTCGACTGCGCGCAGTCGAAAATGATGCCTCCGTCATAGAGCCTTTTTACAAACCAAAACAAAAGCAATTTTTCAAATTCAAGTTCGGTTGTAATCCATTGACAGGTTCTCAGAATAACGTGATTACAAGCTATTTTTCACATGACTGTATGACCCTTTTATCTTTGACTTCATGACCCTAAAAGCTAATCAGTTCATTAGCTTGGCAAGATACATACATGTCTTGAGTTTGATGGTAATCCGTCCATCTGATAAAATATATCAAATAATGCGATCACAAGCTGTTGTTTCATATATAATGAGCACCATAACCTTTGACCTTTGACCTCATGACCCTAAATCTAATCAGTTCATTGGCTCAGCAAGATACACTGATATGTCCTGCGTTTGGCAGGAATCCATCAATCAGTTCGTAAGATAACGCGATCACAAGCTATTTTTGCATACATAATGAGCATGTGACATTTGACCTTTGACCTCTTGACCCCCACAATCTAATTAATTCATTGGCTCTGCAAGATACATACATGATCAAAGTTTGGCGGGAATCCATCAATCAGTTCTTGAGATAACGCGATCACAAGCTATTTTTGCATACATAATGAGCACTGTGACCTTTGACCTTTGACCTCGTGATCCCAAAATCTAATCAATTCATTGGCTCTGCAAGATACATACATGATCTAAGTTTGGCAGGAATCCATCAATCGGTTTTTAAGATAACGTGATCACGAGAACGGGACGTACGTACGGAAGGACGGATAACCCGAAAACATAATGCATACAAAAAAAAAATCCTGTTTTCCATATACCTACAACAAACAATTCTGTCTCCAATAAACATTGTTTCACTTCTAGACTATACGCTTGTAGCCTAATCCTCACCCATTATTCATAAATCGGGAAACCGAATATGACACCCTTACCTATTTTGCAGCTCACTTTCCTGTCTGGCGATCAATAACGCAGCTTATGTTCCTCGTCTGGAAGGTTAGAAGGGATTATCGAGGAAATATTGCATTCATCTTTTCAGGAACATAATTATTCAAGGCCACAACCTTGATAAAGACGCACATTCATCAGCTCTCACTGCTGGATAAACTAGAGCTATATTTCATTATGGCACCCCCATCCCATTACAGGAGACCACGCTAAATTAAAGGAAATTCACTCTATCAGTTTTGAAACAACATGAAATTTGCCATGGGACAACATTTTAACATGATAATGACATAGTAATTTATACAATCAACGTTTTAGTAGTGTCTTTCCTTTATTTAAAAAATAAAAAGCTAACACCGATTATTGGGCGCCAAATAGGCCTATAACAATCACAATTCAATGAAACCGAATGATTTTGATAAAACCTCAATCTGACCAGTCGCGTTCTTGGAAAAAATCAGACCGAATACTGATTTTCGAGAACAATTTTTTTCTTTTAAATGGCTAAATTGATTTTGTTACAGAATGAATAATTTCAGTTTTCAAAATTTTAATCCAGATCATTATCATCAATAGTCTAATTTTTAAAAAATCATTCGAAAGCGGTCGAGTTTTCCAAAAGGGGTAGGGATGCCGGGAGGGGAATGCATGTTGGCACCATCAAATTGCTATCTACAGTAGATATCAAAGTATTGCCAAGTAATATGCGCTGACCGCTGAGGTGTATTCAGGTCGTGAATTCAATGTAAGATATCGAACTTTGCTGAATGAGGAACGAAAAATTATTGTTATATATAGGCAAATAAAATTATATTAACAACAACAGCTGCAGCAGCAACAGAAACAGTAATGATGGAAGAAGTAGTAGTAGTAGTTGTAGTAGTTGTTGTAGAAGTAGCAATACTACTACTAATAATGATATCAACAACGATAACAACAAAAACAGAGAGAGAGAGAAAGAGAGAGAGAAGGGGAGTGGAGGGGGAGAGGGGGGAGCAGAGAAAGAGTGAGAGGGGAGGGAGAGAGTGAGGGAGGGGTTGTACCAGTGATTCATCCGTTATTGATGGGTTATACAGACGATACTGGTCAAGTGATACAGTAATTAAGTGCCATACACGTCATTAATCGTAGTATAGCGATCATTTTTCTTGTCTGACCATGATAGAATATGATCGTGTAAAAAATTATGAACTCTTTCGTAGTGTAAAAGCTAAATATAGCTTGGATAGTGACAGTGGAGCCAGTGATGTGTCCAGCATGCGCATATTCTGCTTAAATGTGGAGGACTTAGTACAATAAATTGTTTAAATATAAATAATACTCGGATCCTGTTTGAAACTATGCGCTCTCAGGTTTGCCGCAATATTGCCTATTCACATTTCAAAAATATAGTCATGCACATGTACTGTATAATTATGGTAGTCATCGCGAGGTTTTTGGACTATTATAAAAAAATTACTGGTATAAAATGTCGAGAGTGCGGCACTTCGAAATACTTTCACACAATGCTATTCATGAAGCACGTATTTTCATGTAATGAGATATGGTTATCCTACCTGGATGTTATTCTTACTCCTACGTACGACTTTTGTCAAGTCGCCAGTACTACATAAACAGTACATGCTTTGATTAATTGAATGGCACGCATAGACTTCAAACCTCTGTCCTACTGAATCAAAGTACAACGAACTTCAGTAGAACCTATCCATAACTCTTGTTACTTTTAAATTAATAATTAGATATCTATTATCTTTATCAAACCACTGTTAAATTGAAAAGATTCAATCAAATGGTCATTAATGATAAACTCCTTGATTTCCAGCAGCTGAGAGCATGTGCTCCAAACCAAGTGGTGCAAACATGTGAAGAAAGAAAAAGAGAGGGGGAGGGAAAGGGGAGATGAAGGAGGTACGGAATAGCGAAGAAAAGATTACAATTGTGGACCCCATCCATCCACCCCCCCTCCATCGATGGTCACTTTCTTGATTCCTATTTTATCCACCTAGTAATACTAGTGTCCCCAAATAATGATGCCAGAAGTCCCCCCTCCCCCCCTCCTGGCTGGACTCATGCTACGCCCAAAATGTATTTCATTTGGCGCCGTTCTGATGCATATCGACGTGAGTATCACATAAACGTGACCATCAGTACATGATATCATTTAAAAAATCGTTGTGATAAATGCCAGACCATGACATAATGAGTCATTCATGGGAGCAATAATGAAACGTCGATGATTTGGAGAAGTGCTTTCAATCAATCTTAATGAAATATTTTCCTTGAATGAAATAGAGATGGACAGTGTGATACGAACGGGCAACAATCAAATGCATCCGTGCATGCCCAGAATGAAGGATTTTGAATGATAGAGAACGTTAGAAACAAGTCCCTGTGAGCACCTGGGCAGCTCCATTAATGCCAACACAAATTAGAGAAACTGCATGCGTTGACACGCGTGTCCAGACTAGCCTGTACTTCATGCCCTTAACAATTTCTGTTCTTTAACAAGAGAAGGCCAATAAACCATACATGAAATAATACCAATCTATCTGTCAGAGAATACAAGTTTACTCGTCTGTTTTTTTGCAAAATTCCACCATTTTCAGTTTAATGAAACGTGTGATGGCAAGATGTAAATTTTAAAACAGACACGGAGGAAAAATTCATAAAGGCTTGAAAGAAGACAAATAAATTTGATGCGATCCTTATTATTGGAAATGAAATGCAGTCCAGTAAGGATTGACGATAGGACCGTGACGATGAATTTATTTGCATTCGTTGGTTTAAATTTCGTCCCTTTTCAGTTACTTTTATCTTTTCAACGGAGAATCCTTATCCACTGAGATGTGTTTTGGCTTGACTATAAACATTACTGGTACCATGCAGCATAAGGGGACAAAAATACTCAACCCTAATAAACATGTTGGTATTGTTTTCAATATAGGCCTGATCATGAGCAAAGATTTGTCCTATCTAAAGCCAAAGCTAAAGCCAGTTATGCTTCGAATACAAAATTCACATGACCCCATGAATGTCAATTCAAAGGTTACGGCTTTTTTCAGAGCAGTGATGCGTTAATTAATTAGTGAAATCATTATCACAAGTAGACCGGGCTTTAAAACAGGATCACCAACTACTCGTCTCACATGCCCACCCACCTTGCCTCGTTTCGCCTGATGAATTCAAAGTTCCTCCACAATGTCAATGGTAAACTTCACCTTTTCATCCTACATGTACCTTCCTGCTTGCCTGGAGTGATTTATTAACGAATTCACAGGGGTGTTCCAGAATTTATCAAGCGAATGACGAAAATGCGCGCACAATGGATTCTTCTTAAGAGCTCGATTCTGTCCACGAAATAAATTGACTGTTCCGCATATTGAAAGGAATATTCATTCTTTATAGTGAACACAAACAGCACTTGCTTATTACTTGGCATTTCTAGTCTAAAATTACAACTATCATGTTTCGCCAAAATAATAATTATCATGGGCTGTCATAAATCATTATTAGCTGTTTTTTTGTTGGTATTAATAAAGGCAACTACAACCGATCGCAAAGACTTTCATCAACAAAAAAATGACGTGTCAACTTCAAGACATCATTGTATTGCCTATGGAACTATAGCTGCTGTTCGGATGACGTAACATGCTATTGTAATGTTAGCACATTTGTACAGGTGAGGCACAATGCTATTGAAATTGCCATATCTGAGGTTGATTTCTCGAAAGTCTTTCCAATCACGTTCTACGTATCTGGTAATAAAGTTTAAAGAGCACAGTGACACGACATGACTTGATATTCACCTCGCATAATAAGTACATTACGTTAAAGTATTTCATTACAAATTATATACAGGTATTTCGGAAAACAATACACCTATATGTAACCCAGGCCCTGTAAATCGTTATAAACTGATATTTTTAGATCAGCGCCATAAATTTGAATTGATTAAACTATTGCAATGCGTATCTGAACATTTTTATTTCAGTTGGGATTTCGGTATTCGGATGTGATGAGAATACATTCTTCGCAATAAACAGAGAACGACCAAACATAGGCAATTGAAATTGTACGCATGCGAACTACAGATGTGGATATACCCATACAGGTCAACGAAAAGTATAAGGAAACATTTTGATTTACACAACATATTCTAAAAGCAATGAAATATGAAATAAATAAACACCATTAATATGAAATTAAAATTGACGCATATCAGTCGTAATTACCCGATTGACAGCTCATTAATGTTCATGAAGCTATATATGGGCACGTCATACAATCATGTCCAATGTGTTTCGTACGCCATCAATGACTATGATTTCATTAACAAAGTGACATCGAAGATCATTTGACATCTGGTTTGATCCAAGCTCTAAAAGGGGCTTGTCAATTATAAACGATCAAGAGGGATAGCGCAAAAAAAAGGACAGGGATCGGTAATTTAACATGATATCATTATCTCCCCCCTCCCCTTCTTTTTTGTTTGTTAAGAAGAAGAAATATACATATATTATGTGAGTGTATATACGGCAATACTGGTCATTAACTGACTGACTTGCCTAAATTAAACAACAACAACAACAACTATGACGTTTACGGGGCACAATAGCATGGACTTGCCCATATCGTAGTTAGGGCAAATTACTTTACCCCCCGCCCCCCCCCCCTCCCCGTATCATGGGTCGATTTTGTTACGCCCCCTAATCATCACCAAGCTTTCCCCATTCATAATAATGTGCTATTAAGTGTAAAATCGATAAAAGCAGGCTGGCTACGGATCATGAGCACTGCATGGAGTCCGGATGCGGTGAACAGGGGAAATCATACATCGTAAAATGTTTTCATCAGAGGATGGGTGATTCTTCCTAGGAGTGATGTCTTCGGGGATCTTTGTGGTTGCTCAACTGTTTAATGGATGGATCATTCAGGATGGTATACTATAGTGTGTCTTAGGAATAAAACTATTTATTTATTTTGTCGAATGGCGTCGTCCTCCGTTCCATAGTCATTATACGTTTTGGTTGTAATGGTGATCAAGTTCTGGTAATCGGAAGGAACTGTTTAAAATCAACAAGGAATCGTTGATCGTTTAAAAAATAAAAACTTTTCCCAAATTATAGGTTTTAATGATCGATATTAACATAAGAGCAAAAATACAGTGAGCACCAAATGAAGAAAGGTATCGGATAGTACAAAAGTAACAGATTATATCCTCCCCACCACACCCCTTTCTTTGGAAGACTTGCCCCCTACCCTCCCCTTAATATCAAATTTAGACCCTGATGGGTTTAGGTCCGAAATACTCCGATGTTCCATCTCTTTATTCTGCTATTGAGCTTTCAAATTCAATTCAAAGTTTATTCAACACTCGTCATAAAAACATTTAAAACATACAAATACATAATGGAATAATACAAAAACAAGAAAGTGATAACAAATTACAATGGCAATTTATAAGAGCATTTGGGATAGGCAGAAAGGAGGGATTCCTTATATCAAAGCCTATACCCCTAAAAACACACATACAGGAAAAAAAGAAACAAGAACAAAAGAACAGAACAAAAAACATACTATCATGTACGATCAGAGTTTAAAAAAGTGTCAAACTTGCCCATGCTATTAATACTGATTATTATACTTATTTAACAGAAATTGTTTATATTTAATTTTAAAAAGATTGAGAGTTTTGCATTTTTTAATTTCCATATTAATGGTCCTTTAAAAAATAGTGAATTTTTCATACATGTCGTTCTAATCTTGGGGAGGTGATAATTGAGGGCATTTCTAGTAGAGAATTCAAGAAAATATAACTGGTTAGAATACGAACAGTCACGTGAGGAATACTTTTGAACGATTGAGATTTGATCTGTTCTTAATAATGTAACACGGATTGCTGTTCACAATTTGAAATTGATTCTTTCTCTTTTTGTTGGTATGCAGGACACCATACATCATTTTGTTAATCAAGTATGGATTTCATGTTTGAAGGCTATGGCTTTACTGTTGAAATGAAATGTCATCAACGTATCAAAATGTATTTTGAAATAAAATACATGTCTTCTTTCAAAGCCTATTATTAAGTATAGCCATGATTATGTCATATGATGCTCGACATTCACAATATTCAGAGCAATCAATGACTTAAGTCATGATCAATATGATGATCCAAAATAAATTTGCCAATTAAAAAAGCGATTTGCTGATTTCCATGTGTTATGGTCGCTAGAAAAAGCGTGCACGGTAAATTTTCCAATACTTTATTTTAATTGCAATTTTTGTCATTATAAAGGAATTTTTTATTTATTTATTTATTCGTTTTATTTAGACAGGGTAACTCTCTCAGTATAAATACTGTTTTTCTGAGAGGCCCTGTACACACAAAATGGTTACAAATACATGAATAACAAACAGTGTTAAAAAACGTATACATGATTTTATATATATCAGGGTTATTTGTTTGTTTTGTTTATAGTTATTATATAACCCGATAATATACAACAAAGCAATATTTGTCCAGCTGATACAATATGAGTTTATGCTTATCCTATCAAATAGATCAATAATAATGTAAGCATATACACATCAGGAATAAACTTTTACATACAAGGGAAAGGACAAATATTCATGAGAGTGGAATACATTAATAGGAGCCACTCCCACTAAATTTTGACACTTAGTACCAAAAAATGAATTAAAAATAATCACAAACGCAATGTTCTCCAATATAGATTTGCAAATGAATGTTTTGATTGGGCCTGTCTAACACAAAAAGGGAGTTGGTTCCACAATGCTGCGCCTTCATGAGAAAAAGCTAGTTTACCCATCTTTGTTCGTGACAGAGGTAATGCTAGTCCAAAATTGGTTGCATTCCGGGTGTTGTGATTGTGGAGAGTCTGGGATCTTATAAGTATGTTCGACAGGTAAGAAGGACCAAAGTTATTCAGTACATGATACATCATTTTGCATTTATGAAACGTCCACCTCTTTTCTACCGATACCCAGTGAAGTCGGCGGAAGACTTGAACAGTGGGTGTGAGTTGATGTGCCCCAAGAATAATTCTGGCCATCCTTTTGTGTTGGTTTATTAATATGACTTTTGTATTGTGTGGACAGTTTGACCAAGCAGTGGAGCAGTAATCAAACAGAGGCATTACCAATGAGTTCGCAAGTAGCTTCAAACTGTCTAGAGGCAAAAATCTTTTAGCGCGACTTAGAAGTGCAATCCTTGATGCAATCTTCTTGCTTGTATGTCTTACATGTTCTTTCCAACTTAAAGTTGGGTCTAACCAGACACCCAAATATTTGTAGGTGTCTACTTGAGAAAGTAGTTGATTGTCTAAAAATAATTTGATTGGTTGTGAGAGATTTGCTAGTTTCTGTGATGATCCAAAGAGCATAAACTGTGTTTTAACCGGATTTATAGCTAGTTTGTTTGTCTGCACCCAGGCTTGTATCTTTTTGAGTTCTGAGTTTAGGATACTCTCAATTTCTAGTGGGCTTCTGCTACTGTAGAAAATAATTGCATCATCGGCATAAAGCATAATTTGAGATTTAGTTATAACATGTGGGAGATCGTTGACCATGATAGTAAAAAGAAGGGGGCCTAAGATAGATCCTTGAGGGACCCCTGATTTTACTTGGCCCCATTCAGATTTATTTTCCCCTATGACAGTTCTCTGCCTACGATTCATCAGGTAATCCTCAAACCAAGCCAGTTCAACATTTTTTACACCATAGCACTTTAATTTGCCAAGCAATATTTTATGATTTACAGAGTCAAACGCTTTGCGAAAATCAATAAAGACCACACCGGTAAGGCATCCTCCATCCATTCTCCTGAGGATATAATCAGTGAAGTACGTTAGTACTGTATCTGTACTGTGTCCCTTACGGAACCCAGACTGCTGTGGTACTAGCATATTATGTTCTACGAAGAAGGATTGCAACTGTTCATGTACAGCACGTTCCATAAGTTTCATTACTAATGGTATAACAGAGATGGGTCTGTAATTATTCTGATCTTTTCTATCACCTCCTTTAAACACTGGGGTAACTTTACTCTCTTTCCACTCATTTGGTATTTTTCCCAACTGTATAGCCAAGTTGAAGAAGTGAGTAAAGTGTTTACTAATTACAGGTGCTGCAGCTTTCAGTAGCCGAGCACTTATTGTGTCAAGACCTGTGGACTTAGTGGTCTGTAATTTTCTAAGTTCAATCCTTACAAAATCCTCATTAATTTCCTCAAAGGTAAATGTTTCACTTGAAATAGACAAATATGAATTCCAATCACTTATTGTTGAACACAGTAATGTCGAATTACAGTTTCCCAAATCGGTACTTACAATTGAGCCGATTGACACAAAATAGTTATTCATTTCATTTACAATTTTCGTTAAATCGGTCTCAATAACACCATTAATATCAAGGCCATTTAAATGATTTATTGACACTGATATTGCATTCACTATTCATGGAATCATGGAATCGACTCGATCAGGAATCCACTGACAGGGAGGCTCAAAGTTGATCAATAACTCAGATATTGTGAATGCATTATTGGTACATTTTTAAAGATCCGATCATTGGTTAATATCGACATTGGAATATTCATGAACTAGGAATGTCCAAGATGTTGTTGATATAACTTATTTGTATTGAAATGCTGATGTCAAATAAGTTGTATTTTTTTTTAAAACAAATTAACTCCTATGAAGCAGGTTGATTGTGATATTAGTGATACAAGAAGAAGAAGATAGGACGGAAGTGCCAGGAAAATCGGGAGACGTCATTGTTTAGATACATCTTCTAACTCTTTCGTAGTTCAAGTCAATGACTGTCTCAAAACTAATTCGTGATAAATCAGAAAAGACGCCAATGTTTAATGCAAGCGAACAGTCCCTGAGCTGGTACTAGCCATATTATGACGTCACAAAGGTCAACTCGGTCACAGCACTGTAATACGTTTCATCATGCTTAAATGGACAAATTTCATCCATTATCGCTTCACCAATGGCCAGGGTGATATTTACATTATTCCATGTAATAAAGGCATGCATGTATTGACACCTTTCTACCACCTAGACGTGTGTAGGCCTATACTATAGACTGAATGTGAAAATAACAGCCACCAGAATATTATATAGATGTTGTTCTATGGTGTTGTCCGATATAGAATACCCCTTGTTCTTTATTTAGTCCAGTAGAAAAGAAAATTATTCCAATATTGCAGGTATCTCATAATCATGTACTAGTATGAATAACAGAATATAGCTTCTTCTTTTTTTCTTTTTTTGCTGATGTGTATTTACTACGATCAAATATGGTGATTTTACAATAAATTCAAAGATAATTTAAGGTATGCATGTTAAGTATAAATAAAATTTATGGTTTGATTTGAGGAAATTGATTTCTAATAAGGAATGGACGTGGGTATTTGCTAAATAATATAGGGCTCTTCCTATCTCTCATTTTCTTAGAATGTTCTTTATGCGCGGCCTATCTATGTGTCTGTCTGTGTCTCTATCCCCCCCCCCCCCTCTCTCTCTGTATCTCATCTATCTCACTTTCATCTATCTTTTTATCCATCTATCTAACTATCTATCTTATTTTATTTTATCTTTACTAGCCTTTCTCTAATACATATTTATATCATATTTAGCTCTTCCTTAAGATCCCCCTTTCTCTACTTTATTCAGCTTCTTCTCCATCTCGTTTCTTGTTGTATTACTCCCCCCCCCCCCCCATCCCCTTTGCCTACCCCCTCTCTCTTTCTCTCTCTCTCTCTCTCTCTCTCTCTCTCTCTTAATCTCTATGCATACATGCATAATGTGTTTCCAACTGTGATTACAATACCAACGCCAATTGTCAATAATTGCGATATGACCCTTTGCCGAAAAAGGCTTTTATACTTCCTATTTTTGCTCCTTTTTGTAAAGCATCACCAGTTAACAGCATGGATCAAATTAACCATCTTGACTCTCCCAAGACAGTCTGTAGTTTATCATAAGCCCCTCTATATTTATGAAGCAATGGGTATCATTTTCTCGGTGAATATTGCAAATATTGCTCTGTTCTACACGTGAGTGTATACAGTCATGTGCGACAGATGCTCGACTTTGATGATGGCGACATTGGGTCATCCTTGGCCGAGAAAAGGCAATGTTTTTGATGCCTTGAACGATTTCTAAGTCATTTTTTTTCTTAAACCAATGCAATAAAAAATAATACACATTCATTAAGCAGCCTGCATAGTTGAAGTCCTCAATATCCACCCCCCTCGATAACAAAATTAAAACGTGCCCGTATATATACCCCCGTTTTTTTTATAGAGTTATGAAAATAACTTGATTACCCATACCCAGATTACCTGACGATAATGGCAAACGACGTTGTGAAAAACATAATTACAATCATTTCGATTGTGTAACGTTTGTTTCACTATGTACAGTTAAGTAATAAACCCGTACTTCTAAAATATTCTTCGAAAACGTACCGTTATACTACCGTTATTTTACCTCTTTCAAAATAATGATGATGAAAACACATTTATTACCCATACCCATTGATTATACAGCTTCGATTCAATTTCAATTTCAATTTTATTCATAGAAAAAAGGTAAACAAATAACAAAAGAGGTAACTGATATAGTTTTAGAGCGAACAAGTGATGACAAATTTCATCTTGTGATGAAATTGTCTTTATCCACTCATTTCTCCTCTTTTATAGACATGTCATGGTAAAACGAGGATGTGAAGAAGTCATTATGGATGATTTGTTGCGAAGAAGTGATTGTTTCATAACACAGTAACACCTCTAAATCAGATTTAGTGCCTCATTTGACTTACCTTCGTCTTAAAGGTATAGCTCGCTACATATATTGAGCTACGATGCAAAATCGACCACATCCATTATAAATTGCAGGATTACCAAGAAAAAGGATGAAATATTTTTTTTAAATAATAATGATTTTTAAACAATGAGGTTCATTTTGTGTATCTTAGGAAAGAAAATGAGTTAGAAAAAAATAAATAAACACGGTGACAGAAAGATAATAATTTTGAAGTTTCACTTTTGCTTTTTTCATCTAATATTAGGAGACAAAGTGGCATAGTAACGGGGACATGGAGGCATACACCCAGGCACGTAGCCACGGGGGGGGGGGGGGGCTACGGAAGGGGGGCATGTGCCCCCCAAAAATTTCCAAGATCGGTTGAACTTTTTTAGACCCCTTTTTTGACCTCGATCGATTACATGTATGTGCCCCCCCCCCAAACATCAAGCTCTGACTACGTGCCTGCATACACCCCTCCCGTTAATAGGGGGAAAGAGAAAAAGTGAAGTAGAATATATAGGAAAGGGAACGTGGAAGATGATAATACCCCTTCTCCATCCTACCCTCACTCGATGACTTTATTCTTTCGTATTTCATCCATCAAGTGATACCAGTGCCGTCTCCCCACCCCCACCCCCCCCCCCCCCCTCCTACTACACAGATGCCCATTATCATGGCTGGACATTGTGCTTCCCATGCACTGCTGATATACGTCAATGCATATTAGAACAATTTCATATTTACTCGAAAATGTTTACTTGTGCATTAATATAAAACAACATGGGCAAATCTTATACTTAGAAGATATACAACCTGTACGTGAATAACCTATCATGACTACAGTGCCAACTGTGTCCGAGGTAGATAGTACGTAAACATGACAAATAATACGTCACTTGATTCCTTTTCAGCTAATATAAGTTTTATGGGGTATACTTGCCTATATAATGACCAAAAACAACATAGAAATGTATGATTATTAAAAGATACGACCCTCGTCGTGTCAATCCCCTTTTTTCATGTGAAATAGTAAGAAACTGCACAAGTCTCACTTTCTTTGATCATTGACAAAAATTAAACATTTCAAAATCATGTTCGTCTACATCACTTTACTTTATGCTGGTATACACGAAACATGAACAGTACTATGCAACTCTGTGCTGGTTGTTTCAGATTTGAAAGTGGCGTTGATTATGTGCGTTTATGTTCTGCGTATTAACTATGAATGATGGTCCTTTCACTGACCTATAAATAGCGAGCTAGGCTTCAAATAAATGAGAGAAAATTTGTCTGTCGGTACATTTAGTCCGACACATGACATTATGACAACAGAAGAGCATCTATACATTCAAGTAGGTGTGATATACATTCTCATAGCTTAGTATTTTGAGCATGCAGTTAAGACGGCCGTAGACAAAATGACGAAGGATGATACATATCGTGATAAGACTGATGATTTAGAACAGGTGGGAGAGAAGGATGGAATAAAAGGATGATTTATCACAAGACTTACGTCAATGGTGTTTTGACAGTTTTTTAAAACAATTATGATATTATGAATAGTGCCTATGAATGGCCCTCGTCGAGAGAAAGGGCGGCAAACAAGAGAGAGAGAGGGGAATATAATGTAGAATGAGGAAGATTACTAGTACACTGTTAGAACAAGTATTACAATTTTTAATCAAGTTGGTTAAAATTTTAATCAACCACGGATTACCAGGTGAATCACACAATCGTTGGTTAAACTTTAACCAACAGCCTGTTGATTAAAACTTTAACCTGTGGTTGATTAAAAATTTTAATCAATTATTGGTTAAAAAAATTTGCTCAATGTTGGTTAAAATGGTGTTGATTAAACTTTAACCATTTGTTGATTAAAACTTTAATCTTTTGTTGGTTATTTATGCTTTGTTCGGGGCTGATTCACATGTTGTTGGTTAAACTTACATGGGTCGTTGGTTAAAATTGTAACCATTGTAGGTTAATTATTTTTTGATTCACACGATGTTGGTTAAACTTTAGTGGGTTGTTGGTTACAGTTATAACCACTGTTGGTTAAACTTACGGGGGTTTGGAGGTCTTATCCTCGTGTTTGCAGATAAGAAATGGTTTAATATGATTATCATCAATGCTAAGATTGGAAGGAAGAAGTGAAATAAGGTTCTTGCTCAAATTAAAAACACTTTGTGTCCCGGCCCGTAGGTTGTAGCTCAGCCAGTAAGTGCAACGGATGACCTACCCAAATTGCATGCATGAAGACGTTTCACTTCATGATGACATCTTATTTTATATTTAATTGTTTCAAACAATTAGATACAATTAGATTTAAAAAATAAGATTATTATTCATGCATGCAATTTGGGTAGGTGATCCGTAATAGGCCTACACTTCTCCTTCTTTAATTGGGTCTGCATCCTTCACGGTTGAAGATTCTTGCAGACTGAAGAGTGTGTGTGTGTGCTTACGTTTATAGCCAGGTGCACGGTGCAAGAAAAATGCTACTTATTGGTTGAGCTTCGTACAGCCTAGGGGACACAAATCGTTTTTGATTTGAGCAAGAACCTTATTTCACTTCTTCCTTACAATCTTAGAATTGATGATGATAATATTAAAATAATTTCTTACCTGAAAACACGGAGATAAGACCGTCCAAACCCCCATTTCTCAGGTCCTCGCGACAACCTCCATTGTTAATTTTGTCGCACGCGTAAACTGCGTGTACTTTGCATGTACTTTATTTGTATGTCGAGCGATCGCTAGCTACGCGCTTCGATATCGTTCCGTTGGGTCACGTGACCAGTACTTTAATCAACATTGATTAAACTTTAACCGGAAGGGGGCTTTCATTACTGTCGGAATTTTGTTTTTAATCCATGCTGGGTTACAATTTTTGCCAACGACTTAGACTTAACCAACATAGGTTAAAAGGAATAATTTTGATCAACACTGTTTTTAACCAACGCAAGATTAAAAGTAAATTTTAATCAACACTACATTTTTAACCAACGTTGAGCGTTTTTTAATCAACAATTTTTTAACCCGCAGTTTTTTAATACTTGTTTTAACAGTGTACAGTTGTATAATGAAGAGGGAAATGGGTGAGAGGGGAGAGATCGAAGAATGAAGAAAGAGGGAAAGGACAGAGAGAGAGGGGAGAGAGAGAAAGAGAGAGGGGAGAGAGAGAAAGAGAGAGAAATAGAGAGAAAGAGAGAGAGAGAGAGAGGGAGAGAATGGAGGGGAGGAGAGGGTGGAATTGTGAGAGGGAAAGGGAGAATAGGAGAGGTACAAGGTCCTCAATTATTAATCCAACTCACATTTATATAATTGTTGTATTGTTCATTTTCGTATAACTATCGCTAATTACTTAATAACTAAATTTAAGTATCTTCTTCCTGATAGCATCCCAATGTGTACACTTTCTCCTTTGTTACGAAATTGTCTGGGACAACGTATATATTTATGTATATTCGATGGAATGAGCAGTAAAATAGAATGATCTGTTTGATTCGTATATCAATACATGTAGTTGGATTTTTTTTAAAAGCTATCTACAGAATCGCATATATCTTCCACTATCTCAAGTAAATATGTATTTCTAGATTACAAAAATAAATAAACTTTGACAATTTCAATCCAATTTATTCATGCACCTGTATATATGCAGTATACAGAATGTGCAAGACGGCAAGACCCAGCAAGACGGTAACAAATTCTTTCGATTTAATTTGCTATGCGACCATGCACTAACAGCATATCAAGCTGCACTTAATGAAGCAAAGCATAAATTAATTTGAGAGAGAAGATGGAAAATTGGGCACATAAACTTAACATTTTCTTCCAACGAATGTAACAGAAAAGATTAGGTTATGAAAAGAATCAAACATTGTCATCATAATATTATATAGTACAACGACAAAGAAGAAGAAGAATTTGTATACACGGAAATATGCCAGTGAGTGGAGACCGTAAGAAAAACTTAAAACGAAACATCAAAAAAAAAATCAAATATAATGGTCACAGATGTTTTTTGTTGTTTTAATCTTCAACTTACAATGATTTATCAAGACCCCGCCCCCTCGTCTCCTCACCCCCTCATTGTAGGTACACCTTTTGACAATACCCTCATGCAGTATAGAAAAAAGTCTCACAGCCTCTATCAACTTTATACCTCTATTTACCGAAAGGTTTTTTTTTCCCGGAAAAGTGGTTGATAAATCAAATGTTTCATATAATTAATAGGTCGGGGATGGTTTTAAAAAGACCCATTTTTTTAATATTATGATTATATACTTTTCAGCTCACACCCCCCTTGTTTTTTTTTTTTTTTTGTAGGTGCCCGTTTTTTGCAACATCCCGAGAAGTCTTTAAAAAAACGTCACAATGCTTCTGACAAACCATATACACATAATATCTATTGAAAGTTTTTCTCCCGGAAATATATTTTAACAAACTTCGTATTAAAGAAAAATTGTTAAATGTGGAAGTATTTAAATTCCTTTGCGTGCATGAAGCAGGGCGCAGTCTGCTCTTCCAAGAAAATGTGTTTTCTTTTACACATGAAGGGCAAGACCAAAGTCATTAATCTCTCTAGTGATTTAATGTCATCGATGGCTCATTAGGTGGAGAAGCTCCTTATTGTTATAATATATTAATTTAGGTTCAATTTAGGTTTGCATGTCTAATCAACGCAAAAACAAGTTCATAGTCGTCAATGATCAGTCGCATCCATTTCCTGCTTATAGGGTTCTCAGAAAACGAGATTTCAGCGAGTAGAAAATCATAATTATCAACAAATCTTCCTCC
Source organism: Strongylocentrotus droebachiensis (assembly GCA_035222895.1). Taxonomy (NCBI): domain Eukaryota; kingdom Metazoa; phylum Echinodermata; class Echinoidea; order Camarodonta; family Strongylocentrotidae; genus Strongylocentrotus; species Strongylocentrotus droebachiensis. The sequence continues at coordinate 67,755 of JAVYIG010009548.1, forward strand.
CTTTGAGGCCTTAAAGGTACTATGTCCCTTTTGCAGCCAACCTCAAATGCTGTAGAACTTTGCAGGAATTATGAATATGTCATGTATGTCCTATTTGTGACATTTAAACGTTAGCAATGTCCTCATATTCAAATTATGCAAGGAAACCCGTTTACTTGCTAGACTTCACTGTCAGACACTATTGAGTGAATGACTGGCTTTTTTTTCTTCTTTGCTAATAACATACATGAAAAGAGTTGTAAAGGGTACATGAGCATTTGTCTACATCAATAACCCACTTCTTGTGGTGGCCAAGATTAAACTGATTGAATCTTTGCGCAGCATAAAACGGATGAACATTCGGTACAATTTGTCTGAAAATCAAGACTATTACTTTTGGGCTCTATAGCCCTAAAGTCGATTTGACAACTAATAGTCGTTATTTTCCCACTTGAAGACATTTTCAAGCCCCACCTTTTTTAGGGGAGTTCTAAATTAGTATTATCTTCCAAATGCAGTTGGAATTTAACTTTTTCATTTTTTTGGCCTGCAAATGGGACATAGTACCTTTAATACATTTTATTGCGATAATCAACATTTTCATTTAATGTCATGTTTTATCGCTTCGCACCAGAACTGTCAAACATTTAATCATCTCTTCTTATATCTCCATGATTTAATTAATCAGCTATATAGAATAGAGTGAGGTTACTTGTAACATATCATTTTCAAGGCAAGGTAAGAAATTGATATAATTATTCTCTTCCAAAAATGCTGGCGCCAATTTGTCAATACATATGAGTGAAGAACTCTTTAATTATAGGCCAAGGTTTTTCCCTTTCCCCTTTTCCCTTACTGAGATAATGAGAAAAAAAATCACAGATGCATAATTTCTAATCCCTGCAAGTTATACTATCAAGAGAGTATTTTATAAAGACAGAGGCAGATCAGATCCAGGATTCTCTTGCTTGGGAAGGGTCTTTCTCTGAATGCCCCCCTCCCCCCCCCCCTCCCCCTCCCCCCTGTTAAAAAAGAAGAAGCAGGTTATCACACTTTCAGGGACCTTTACGGTTCTAAATTTCTGCCGGAGCACAGTTAGGGGGCAATTTTTTAAACAGTGTGTAGATTTTGTGCCAGATTGGGTTTAGGGTTAGGGTAGTGTCCTTCCCCTGTGCCCCTCCCCCGTGCCCCTCCCCGTGCCCCTCCCCCCTCTCCCTCCCCCGTGCCCCTGAACCCGCACTGAAATGATGCTATTCATAGTTTGCAATCGATGCGTAGTCAAAGCAACCATTCTGCGAAATGAAACGGGTAACTCATTGTTACTCTGGTTTTTCCCCTTCTTCAAGAGGTATTGACCCCTTTTGTAAAGCTTGCGTGGGCACGCTCATGGGATGGGTACAGAATAGAGCATACCTAAAGCTCCAACTATGTAGATTGCTATTTATAACATTTATAAAGGATGCACTTTAGCAACAAAGTGTTGTCGTACATTGAGAGAGGTGTTCTTGCTCGAAAGTAATTATACCAAATAAATCACCTGAGAATTTACCAATTAGTAATTCTCCCCTGAATTGCACGAAGTTGAATTAACGAAGACATTGCAAAAGACGAAAGTACGAAATCAAGTATATCCAGCCGATATCCCGCTAGCGAGAACATGAAATACCTCTATCTTCGTCCATAAATCGATACGTAATGGTGAAATTACGCTTTGACCGAAAAAATGACATTACAATGTTATCCCTAAATTTGTAGAATTCCAAACTTTACACCTTTTCCTTTCGTTATAAACGATTTTGTTGACAAAGATTCTTTCTTTAATGACATTACTTGTATCCACTCGTGAATTTTCACCACAGATAACCTCATAAATAATTATAAAGTAACGGGTGTATTTATATCTGACACAGTTGAACTGAGCATGAACCCGATTTCAATCGTCATTTTACGCTGGGGTAGACTTACCATTTCCATTCCCCTGTCTTGGTTCTTGTGAATGTGATAGCAGCCTCGAGGAAGAGCAAGAAAGACAAGTTGAGTAGTAGCCAGTAGGCCTGCTGCTGTTTAACCGTTACAACCCCAAAGACACTAATCATGGCTGCTATACAAAACACGCAGCGAACAGTCATTCCCTGCAGAATCATTACAAATCGAGAGACCCCCATTTTTGTTCTTCTCTCCGATGTCGACGAGGAGTTCGAATAAGGAACGAAATCAAAGATACGAAGTAAATCTGGCGGATCACGACGGTATAACGACGCTGAAGAGGAGTGATTGTAAACCAAGTGTAAAATTCCTGAACAACGGTGGTATTTCCTGAAAGTACTCGAGTTGAACGATTAGTTTTGAAGAACTAAACGACATCAATTTTTGTGTATATAGTATTGTTGTTCATGCAGGGTCTAAAGGGATAAGGCATTCATGTGACTGTACGCCAGAGTTTGTCAAAGCCTTTATCACTCCTTATACGTTTCTCAAAAGAAGTAGCGAATCAAGAGCACACTTCCGCAGCACTATCTTGGTTTGATTTTGGAAGTCTAATGGTACATAGGTAAAATATGTTTTCCCGGAATCCGATAAAAAGCGATTCGAACAAGATCGGGTGGAAAGATCATGATATTTTGCAGAGTCACTTGGCAGCTTGCTTTCCAAAAATGCTTGTTAATGAATTCTGCTTTTGAATCTCGTGGTCCTCAGGTTTCTTTAACGATTTATCGTGAAAAACACTGTGAAAGTGAGAAGCGAATCGAAGAAATGGAGATCACAATAGGCAGCGTCTACCTTAGATATGAAACGAGTGATACTGTATCATCAATCCAAGCTATAAATCAACTCCTCAAGAAACGGTGACATAAACAACTTGCTCGGGAAAAGTGTGTCTGCCTTTCCTCGCTTCAGTTTGATGGTATAATACCCGTATCTCTGCAACCAAGAATTGTTCTGCTGTTTACCGCGCCGTGACGAGATTAGAAATCAAAATTTACAATCCAATTTGCTGTCGCGGACTCGGCCACCACTCGATCCGACCGACGCACTCACACACCACTATTGAAATAAAAGTTGCTCAGCCAGCATGGATGGGTGATAGGCGGTATCATCCGAGCGAGTCCAAGGGTAGGAGAGAAAGAGTTGGTGGTGGTGGTGGTGGGAAGGGGGGGGGGGGGGTTAAGGGGATGATAATTTGGAAATGGTGACGTCGTGGCACGCTACACGGTTCATAGCGAAGAGTTGGACCGAGTGGTGTGAGGGTAATCAGAGGCTCGAATGATCATCGGCCAACGACGAGAACCTTGCCAACGTTAATCACTGCATGCACCGACCAGCAGACGACAATTTATGTTATATGGAGAGCGCGGGAAAAAAGCAGGCACAAATGAAGAGGAATGATTGTAAAAGCAAACAATGATGATTGGTGAAGCGGGTTTGTTTTTCACTGTGACCGAAACGATCACAAGCAAAGTTCGGGTTCAATTTGAGGGAGAAGGGGAGTGTGCTTTGCGATACAATGACATCCCCTTGAAAGCATTTAACAAAGCTGACTTTGGAAACGCATGCTGGAATTTGCATTGGAAAGGAAAGTTATAAAACAAGAGTTCCTACCTTAGTAAGAATATAAAAGGGTGGGTTTCTCAAGTTAATCCCTCTCCTTAGCTTTCTAAAATAATAGTCGGCCGTGAAGTACAAGTATAATAACGGCTCGAGTAATGTAATAATCTAATTTGACATACCATGCAACAATGAACCTTTTTATTTTAACTTTCTACATTCCTTCACAACGCAAAGAATCTGCACTTAAAGCTAAAAGCTAAACGATTACGTGCACGAATGAACAATAATATTCCACAAAGTGGTATTGTAAAAGGGTGACAGAAAAAAGAAGTTATTTCAGTATAGGAGCATGATGAGGAAAAATGTGCTCTTGGCGTCATGCATGTATCTTTCTCTGTTTATATTTACCAGTCATATTATAGATACAGGGGTGGTATTTTGAAATAAGAATGGAAGTACAGGGATGGCGGTACTTTGAATTACCACCATGTGATCAGATCTTTACATTAGCGTGTCGTTCTTGGGCTTGTGCCCCCGATCGAACGGCGACAAAAAATAAAAGGGAGAGGGCGGCGAAAGGGAAAGTAAAAAGAATTGATGAGACCCCATTAAAGACCTTCCCCAATCCATTGCCTTATCAATTCACATTTCTTTCATCTAGTAAGTCCGGTGCCGCCCCCTTTTTGTTATTGTATGCCAATGCCCCTTAATGGCTAGAGGCACGCTACGCCAGTGAGCGTTCAAATCATCACGACTTCATGTCATTGAACGCCCATTGACCCTTGTTTATCGGTTCAAAATTCACCGTTTATATCTTCACCATCATGTTGCAGGACAACTCAATCCATTGTTCTTCGATAAAACAAAGAATGTTAATTGAAAGAGATGCTCAGTTTTAAATGTTTGCAAATTCATGTACAATATGTGTCCATAGTTGGGCCATTGATCCGCTTATTGTTCATTACCTCAGCGTAGAGACCAAACTTAAACATGTGTATTTGGGTGTTCGTGCTTTTATTGTCCATTATTTTGTCGGATTACAATTTTACAAAATAAAAACATTCTTGAGAACATAATGAAAAGAATTAATTTTTCGGCAAAGTTGGACGAGCGAAATGATAATGTTCTTGTAATTAAAATAGAAAAATGATTATACTTAATTTTAAAGTGATAACTTTCGTGTGATTATGACTTAATTTTGGACTTCATGTTAATCTGAGTGATCCTTACTCGATGAAGAAAATGCTTAGGACGAGATATTAAAATGACGAGGCATAATAATGTTTGTTACATCTGGAACCAAAGTATTGTTAAAGAAAATATAAAGTACCTTGATGTGTCCTTCTAACACCATCATGTATGAGCAAGCAACCATGTGTAGGTTATATAGGCCTACCTAATGCTTTGGCCATACACAGTGTTTATAAAGCTTGTATCAACTATCATTTTTTTTAATGACCATTAGATCTGCTTTTAAACTGTTTTCAACTCTTATTGACTCTCGTGAACCTAATAAGAGATGAATAAATATATAATTTTGTGTCTTCTGCAATACATGGATAAAACTCCAACTCAGTTCCTGCTGGATAGTGAACCAACAAGGGATCAGCCTCCTCAAATATACATGACATTGGGCCCGATTGGGGCTGTCAATATTTGTTTTATTACCTTTCATCGCCGCTCAATGAATGAATGATACGACCCAAAGTAAACTAATCTGACTAACTCAACCTATCATCAATTTTAATAACAATTGAAAAGGAACGAAATGAAAAGAGAGAAATTAAACGAGAAAGATAAAGTGCAGAGTGGGAGGGATAGAGAGATGGAGAGAGAGAGAGAGAGTGAGAGAGTGAGAGAGAGGGGGGGGGGTGTGGTATCCACTTGTTCAGTCATTGCAAGCAAAGATATGCATCAGTGCCTACGCTTTCCTCATCCTTCCTTGAAATTATCTTCTAATAACCAATTAATTATTTTACAATTTACTTCCTTTAATTCCCTTCCCGGTCTTCAAACAGCCTTCTTACATCGGATGAAATAACAATATTTGCAAACGCTTAAGATTATGGGGAGAAGCACTTCATCTTTGCCTGTGACATTTACACAAAAATATATTTCAATGGTTTTTATTTGACTCTATAGATGTCTGATCGTGTATCTAGAAATTATTCTGAAGATCATGTTTATCTCCATAGTTTGTGAAACACGAGAACAGCGGCATCTTCAATCAGTGTTTCCGTTTTCATAGCAATCCAAACTATTTCCACTACAGAAATTAAAACAAACAATAAGTATTGTAGCTCTTAGTTAAATATACGTCAAATGAGTAGTTTTAGCAAATAAAAACTATTGTAGCTTTATAGGTAATCATATACATGAAGAAAAAAATAGTCAAGCAGAAGAAAAATATGAACAATCTCAGATCTGCGTAATTCGGAAGGGAAAAAAATGACATTTAAACAGTTGGTATGTACCGTGCTTACGGAGTAATGAATCACCACACCGTCAAACCGACTCCTTATCGAATCAAAACCGAGTAATTGCTACTAAACTCCAGAATATTTTTAATATAGTAGTAGTAGTAGTAGTAGTAGTAGAAGATTTTTTTTCATTAGTAGTAGAAGCAGTAGTGTAGAATACATAGCATACGGTAGCAGTAGTAGTAGTAGTAGTAGTAGTAGTAGGAGAAGCAGTCATAGTATAAGTAGTATAGTAGTAGTAGTAGTAGTAGTAGTAGTGGTAGTATAGTAGTGGTATTATAGTAGTAGTAGTAGTAGTAGTAGTAGTAGTAGTAGTAGTAGTAGTAGTAGTAGTAATAGTAGTAGTTTTAATATTATTATATTATTATTTTCAATTTCATTACTATAATTATTATCATCATCAACATCATCATCATTGTCATCATCATCATCATCATCACCACTATCATCACCACTATCATCACCAGTAGCAGTAGCAGTAGTAATCGTAGTATTGTTGTTGTGGTTGTTATTGTAGAGTGGGGTAATATAATTCATTTCGGTCTGTTGTCGGTCTTGTGTCTGGTGTGACTGGAGTATGAGTGGTGTTGAGGAGGGGAGGATTTAAGGTTGCTAGGATACCGAGTTCAAGCCCCATACGGTCATCTAAGGGAGATGTGGAGTTATACACTGGTCAAGATGTAATTGATGAATCCCTTGACAATCTACCAGCGATATAATTATATACCAACAGTGATATATCACTGTCTGGAGAGAGAGAGAGAGAGAGAGGGGGGAGAGAGACAGAGACAGAGAGAGACAGAGAGAGAGGGAGAGAGAATGTTAATGAAGGAGGAGAAGGAATGAGATGGAGGCAATAGAGTGGGGAAGAGAGAAAAGATAGAAGAAAAAAAAAGACAAACAAGTGTGGAAAAAGAGTAAAAGAGACGAGGCCGAGATGAATCGGTTTAAAAAGAGATAAAGAGGGACCTTGAGAAGAAGAGAGGGTGTGAAAAAGACGGAGAGACACAAAGGGGAGGAAGGAAGGAAGGAAGGTAGAAGGTAAAGTAGGACAGAACTTGAGAAAGAAAGACATTTGGTTTAGAATACATGTGGAAAAGAGAAAGCAGGGGAAGGTGAAGGGGCCGTTTTAGAGAAAGATAAAGAGTAAAGAGGTGAGAAGGAAGGAGATAGAGGGAAAAAGAAAGAGTGAGAGAGCGAGAGAGAGAGGGAGAGAGAGAGAGAGAGAGAGAGGGGGGGGGGGGGAGAGAGGGGGGAGAGAGAGAGAGGGGTTAAGGGCGACATAAATGTTGAAATAAGTCGTATGCTATACTTCACATACTGATCAATGAATGAAAAAATTAATCCTGAATACTCCGGTATGGAAATCTTGTTTGATGTGGGGGGTAACCCAACCATCAAAGTTCAGAAAGCCATACTTAGAAAACAGGTGCACGCACTGAATTCAACTCTTCATATGAATTCCTCGCAAGATGGAAAAGGAAAGAAAATCAAAAGAACCCATAAAAACTCACATCTTCTATAGCACGAAACTTGACACGACCAGCTCATGGGTAAAACTTAAACACGATTGTTAAACCGTATCTCCAAATTTCAAGCACCCCCACTCTTTGATTGCTTTAATGCAAGTTTTAAAACTGCGGTTCTTTTTTTCCTTCTTTTTGCTTTATCTTTCTGCAAACTAACTGTACAATTTGTGTATTACTTCTTTGTGACGAAACTGATTCATGGGGAGGTGGAGTGGGGTAATTCAACTATATTGCTTACACACATTTCATTTGGTTGAAACGGAGGAGTCTGGGTGCATTTTTATTTGAACTGTGTGTCGAACGTAGCATTAGCAATAAAATATGACGCGGGTGAATGTTAATGCAACAAGCAGATAAACTGATGACACAATAGTCGTCTAGGATGACGAGCAATTCTTCGTGCATGATGTTTTAAAAAAAATGCCCATTGACATGACATAGTCTGCATTTTTCATGTCATTTTAAGTCCGCCTTTTTGCTAGTGATGTGGTTTATTTGAGAAAACATTCCCCCTTTTCATGTATCCTTTAATATTTCACTTTAGGGACATTTACAATAATTTATTTGTATCCGAGTTATTTTCTTTTTCGTCATTGATCATATATTTTTAAAACGGAATTTGTTCTGCCATGTCATTTCTTAATGTCCTCCATATTGTTTGATGATTTTTCAAAATAAAATTAAAGACATGATAAGAAATAAAAGGTTTTACCTCATTTCGTTGATCGGGAACCTAATACAATATGATTTTAAACAAACACTAGCCTTACCTTTTGAATGATACCGGCAAAACTATAAGTACCTTCATAATAGAAAAGGTGTACTCTTATGAGTGTCTCTAATTGATGCTTGCTACGGAATATAACACTAAACATGTGTTAGAATAAAGGAATTCAATATATTTACATGTACTTATATCTATAAAACCTTTTGTCCTTGATCCGTGTGCAAAGAGGCTCTCCAAAAATGCAGCTGGACTGTTTTCTCTTGTTTGTTGTTGCTGTTGTTTTTTGTTGCTGTTACTGTTTTGCTTAAATTTTGATCTATGGCATTCATATATTTTAGTGTATCATATACATAATTATTACTCATTTCGTTATTTTCTATGGTCAAATCCTTTATTTATAACCTGGTTTACAATTGTTGTAAGTCGTATTTTGTAGTTTTCTATATTTATTTATTTTTATAATTTGTTGAAATGTATATACTTTATTTATATAGTGTTTATTTGCTGATTGGGCTACCCTTCTTTTTTAATTTGTGTAATAAATAAATAAATAAATTAAAAGGCCTACTAGCCTAACATCAATGCAGATTGTTTTATTCTCTGACCGGGTACAGATAAAGATCTAAGTGTCATTATCAAATGTATGAATATTAATGATGTAACGTCATCGTTGCGTCAACTGAGCACCAAAACGTTGTTCCGATTTTATATCCATATCTTAACAAAGGGGACGGTCAGTCAGGTTGAAACTTGGCAAATTTATAGTATTAAATGGTCATATCAACCAAATGAATAAGATTGCATTACATCAACGTTGCATCAATAAGTATAGATTGCATCGTATAGATCTTCAAAATGACACAGTCAATCAAGTTGAAACTTGGTACAGTAAAAATAAAAAACTTTGTAAATCGTGTTATTATATTCATCATCCGTTTATAAATCATCATCATACTCATGTTCTTCATCATCGTCATCATCCTCATTGTTACAAAAGAATTTGACATAAAACAGACCACCTCATACTTGAACTCAAGTAGTATTAAGTCTCGTTAATTTTTAGGTTCCCATGTCCCCATTCATTGTCAATTAATATCTCATAAACCTTGATAGGTAATACAAAGTTTGGGTATGGGGTCATGAATT
>JAVYIG010009549.1:0-77157 GCA_035222895.1 Strongylocentrotus droebachiensis
TCTATAATTTCTTACATTTCAATATAATGACGAATCAGAATAATTCCTTACTGTCCTTCAAAATCTATACTGTAAAATTGTTAGTGTTTGTTTACTGACATTTTTTGTCCCAAAATCCACACAAAAACATGTTTAGGTGTTAGTATTCAAACTCTTAACACGCACGTACATTAGAACTTATTGTTAAAACAATCAGTTTATCCTCTTGATAGCAAACTATTATGTTACTTACTGATAAATATTGAATGGTTTATCCGTTGTGAAATTGGTCAAGATAAGTAAGCTTTTGTAGACACGCTGCTGGTAATATTTCACAAGCACTATTTTCAGAAGCAAGTGGTTGAATCGTTTGAACACAAGCACTACAAATGGGTCAACCGTTGTAAAACTTAGAGTGTAGTGAATGTTGAAAATACTTCAAGTTACACAATTTAAAATAAAATTAAAAATAAAGAAGACATGGAATGGTTATTGAAGAAACGAGGGGGTGTTTTTTAAGCATTCTGTTTTATACTTTGGCACATAAAGTACACATTCATCTGCCTGCCTCGTATTATGCTGATGGATGTCACTTAATTTCACTAAACTTTCTTGTAAATAGGATAGCGCCAAATGATGTGTGCATTTGTACATCATACAAACACGCTAAAATTCAAAACGTTTCTCAATTGGCATCCATTTCAGACTGCTAATCAATTCACGGGATGGAGTCTCGTAACTTTTGTTTGAAATTATTGTAGTAGCTCGTTTTTCAACTTTCTTGAGTTTATCCGTTTGTTCCTGATACCGATTTGACTACATAGAGGAACAATAATCATAATGAAGCACTACGAGTGCTTTATACAGCAACTTTAAAGATGTTACGTTGTGGAATCGATCAGAAACAAATTGATCATCTAGCATATAAGTATTGGTGTGTACTGCAAGGTTCTGGAATCATCAAAATGTTTTTAAAAATTTGCCCAGTCTTGGTAAAGTTACAATCACTGTACACAGAAATGTATATAGGGGACTACACGAACATGTGGAATAAAAAATCTCTCCTGATTTGTATGCTGTTACATGCCATATTTGTATTGAATTGAATTGAGCTGAATTGAATTTTATTATTTATTCACCACCATTGAAAACATTAAAACAAAAAATATATATAAATGAACGATGATAATGATAATGTCAATAAAACATAAATACATTACATGAATTATAACAATATATGTTCCACAGCGATATACATGTACATTAGACAAAATATAAACAATTATTTATAAGCAATTGTAGTGTCAATATTAAAATAATAAATGACTATTTACAATGAGCTTTAGACTGTAAAAAAAAGTCAAAAATAGCACATGTGCTAGTCGAGTCCGTCTGACACTCGTTATCTAAAGCCTAAAATAAAGTTTATTGAAAAATACACTATGGGTTTCCAAATCCTATAAATAAAATTTGTGTTTAATATTACAATTTAAAAAAATGAGACTGGTTGCTATTTACAACTATATGATTACAAGGTTATAATACTTGATTTTTGCCTAAGAGTAATTTTGTAAGTTTTTTTTACGAAAAGATGTTCTTGATCTCTTAATTCTTAGATCAGTAGAAAGCATATTCCAAAAATTACTTCCAACAAACGAAACAGAAAACTTTTCTTGGTCTTTTTTGAAAAAAGGAAGACGTAATTGTCGAAAAAAAAAGCAAAAATGTTCCTTGGTCTGTTTTGAAAGAAGGAATACGTAATTGTCGCCCTGTTTTTTTTTCTTGTGGAATATTCATGTTGTATCATACTGCAATAATGTTTTAAGGAATGAGGTAATAATTAATTTATCAAATCAAACACAAACGTAGAAATAGATAATTTATGCAATTCAAAAATATTCAACAATTTGATGTCATGAAACAGTGTATTAGTATGAGAACGATGTGGCTTGAAAGTTATAGCACGTACAGCCATCTTTTGAGTATAAAATATTCAATTCAAGTGTGATTTATAAGTACAACCCCAAGCCTCGATGCCATATGTAATATGTGGCTGTATCAGAGCTTTATACAACATCATCAGAATACACTGTAAAAAATAATTTGTTCATTGGTAATTTTTACGTATTTTTTCCATGTAGAATTTACTTGAAAACATTAGTTTTGCCACTTACGCACTAAATTTAAGTCTTGCTAACTCAAACTTTCAATTTAGTAGAACATACGTGGAATATTTAAGTAAAATCAAATACATAAAACCTTTAAGTAATTTCAGCTTGTATTAATTTAGTAATTTTAACTCAAAATCAGAAATTATACGTATTACTCAAACAATTTATGTTGATTATTCTTATCTTTTTAAAGTAAGGACCGATGCAGTGCGTAATAGAAATATTTACATAATTTATGAATATTCATTAAGACCAAATTAAACTCTTTTTTTATATAAAACAATTCTTTTTTGTGGTTGAATGAAATTTAAGGACTTTAAAACATTTAATAATTCATTTAACATGGCTAAGAAAAGACAAGATAATTTTTAATTGTTACCCAGTTCAAAACAAATCAAAACTTGATATTTCAGGAAATTGTCAACCAATTTTCCTTTTAAGATGCTACGATCAAGTATATATAAAATTTGGAGCCTTTCAATGTGTGTCGAATTGAAGCGTATGTAAATCTTAAATAGAAGTAGTGTTAGTGATTAGTGATTAATCTTAAATAGAAGTAGTGAATGATTAGTGGATGTTACTTGTTAGATTAGATGGGTAGCAAATCGTGCAATATGTAATCCTATCATAGCTTTTTTTAAATTATCTAAAATGATTACAATACTTAAATTATTTACGTTAATGTAACTCGATTTAACTGAGTAAAAATTTATTCAGCAAAATAAGTAAATTCTACTTAAGATGCCGTAGGTAATATTTACTTAATAAAAATAAGGCAATTCTTTTCCTCAATTTTATTGAGTTATTTCGACTATTATTTTTTTACAGTGTATGTTTAGGGACAAAGTGCCGTAATTTAAGGAGGAAACCGACCTTTCTTCGTATACAGTCATTAACAGATTTTATATGTGAATTCCATGTGAAATATCTGTTAATGGTAATACCAACAAATGTCGCTTCCTCCACTTCTTTTTATGCCTCAGATATTTGTAGTCTCCCTCTAAGCACGGTCTTTCTTGTACGACTACTAATGAACACGAAATTGGTTTTTGACGCATTGATAGTAAGCTTATTTGCAGTGCACCAATTCTGTATTGATTTTAAATTTTCAATTACTTCACACTCATCTATTTGATCTATACCTTTGGGAAAAGTATGAAAAATATTAGAATCATCTACAAATAGTCTGAAATTGAAACAATTTGTCACAGTTGGCAGGTCATTTATATAGATTAAAAACAGAGTTGGTCCTAAGACAGAACCTTGTGGTACACCACATTTGATATATCTACCTTCTGATGATGACTCTTTGTATGTCACAAATTGCATTCTGTCACTAAGATAGCTTTCGAGCCATTTCAGTGCATGTCCTCGGATGCCATAATAGGATAGCTTTTTAAATAATATGTTATGGTTTATTGTGTCAAAAGTCTTTTGAAAGTCAAGAAACACACCAAGCGTAACACATCCTTCGTCTATACTTTTCAAAACCCTATTCATAAGATTAATTACTGATAATTTAGTACTTTTCTTTTTTCTTAATCCGTACTGATGGTGATATAAAATGCCATGCGTTTCTAGGAAACTGGTCAATCGAACATTAACATTTTTTTCTAATATTTACACAAAATTGTTAAGACAGAAATTGGTCTATAATTCCCTGTTTCATGTTTATTACCTTTCTTAAACAGTGGAGTGACTTTAGCAATTTTCATTTGATCAGGGAAATTTCCTGTTTCCAAGGAAAGATTGAAGATATGTGTTAATGGTTCAGCCAAAATAGATGCACCATCCTTAATCAGGCGAACTGCAATGTTGTCGTAACCACAAGCTTTCTTGTCGTCTAGAGCCAACGTGTGGTCGTGAACTTCCTTTATTGTGACCGGTATCCAAAAAAGGGATTGCTCAACACTATGATTCAAATAATCTTCAAATAATGTCGGTACATTTGGTTTTGCTGATGCTAGATTTGGACCGATGTTTACAAAGAAATCATTTAATTCATTGGCAATTTCAGAATCAGTTGTTAGAACCTCATCATTTCCATTAATACGCTTTATTCATTTTTTCTACCTTAAAACCTTTGTTACAATTATTTCTCCAAGATAGTAATTCATTTATGATGTTCCACGTTTTACCAATGTTATTGCTGTTTTCAGCTAACAAACCACTGTAATAATTTCTCTTGGCATTGCGAACTTGAAGAACAGTCGTTAATACGTTTCTGTAGCTCCGATATTTATGTACATCACTACATCAAAATAAGGCATTCGCAGACCCATATTTTTCGTGGAACATGTTTTACTTGATGTTCTTCCACACTTGCATAATGACAATAATAACGCTCACAAATTATTTTTCACCTATTCCCAGAACTCAACCTTCTCTCAAAAACTTTAGTTAATTATGATAATATTTATACATAAAAATGCTTGTATCAAAAAGCCAGATTAATGTTATCCTCGAAATCAAACCCTTAAGATTGATCGCAAACTTACTGGAATATATAAATACCCCCCCCCCCCCCCATTTCCCTATTCTCTATCACAAATTAGAAGAAGAAGAAAACATTCACATACAAATTGTGGAGGCATGATTCCTGATATCATACAAATAATCAAGCTTGTGATAAGGAATACCGGTTTGCAATATTTACAAAACAGAGTTTTCGAAAGATCACAGAGTAAAAACATCCAACAAAAAAGCCATATGAAATAATAAAAGACTTTTATAGCAGGGGCGGACGTAGAATTTTGCATAAGTTTAGCGCAAACAAAATTGATACAATTTTGAGATATGCAAGCATGGTCCAAAAAACACGAATAATAAAATAAAACAAATTTTCAGACGAATTAGTATAAAAATTAATGAACAAATGCAATAAAACCAACAGCTAAAAGGAGGAGGATTAATGTTTATACTTGTGTCCAAAACGTATGCAGCTTAGGTTCCCAAAACAGAGGAGGTGGGGATGTTTTACCCCCTCCCCTAAAGCGCCCTTGTGTTCAGACTGAAAGCTTATCTCTTATCCGTCGTCTCTTGATGAGGATCGCTACGATGAAGAGATGGACGGTCATGAGGGCTTTGATGACGCCGCCAATGATGAACACCTTCGTGAACGACTGGGTGACATCAAACAGATAACCTACAAAATGATCATGATAACAGAATTAGAATTATCATTCAGGGAGTTGTAATGGTAAACGACAAAGCATACTAAGATACAGTTTGACCGTAACCTATACAATCATGCGTATAGGAGTACGTGTGTACATGTAGTTTAAATCATGAAACAATATGTGGGTGTAGGACGAAGGAGATATTTTGTCACATCTATTTACTTAATAGGCCATTGGGTGACCATGATATTAACCTTGAGACACTGGTTTCTCCATAATTTTCTCTCATCAGCATTTCTAGTTAGCTGCTAATAAGCCATTCCAGTACACTGCTTTAATGTTGTTAGTCATGGGACACAGCTGGGGGAGCCGGGGGCAAGGGTCAAGTCCGCCCCCAACACTTTGTCAATTCCTCCTCAAGTGCCTCTTTTTACATGAGAAAGGTGCCCACTAAATTTCCCCCTTTAAATTGTCCAATAGGTGCCCGTTCCACAGTCTTGTAAGTGCCTCTCACCACCTCTAATAAGTGCCCCTTCACCGATTATAATTGCGCCTATTCAAATTTGAGAGGCGCCTATTTTACTTTCGAAAGTGCCCCTTTCTTTTGTTATAAGTGTTTTTTCCTCTTCTGATTGGTGCCCCTTTTCATTTTTTATGATCGACCGTTGTCACCTCTCATAAGTGCCCTCTATTTTTAAACGCCTCTTTTCATTCTAATAAATGCCTCTTTTCTTTTTTCAATAAGAGCCACTTCTTTTTCTCAAAAATGCCCACACGTCTGATAAATGTCTCTATTAAAAAAAGGTGCCCCTTTTCTTTCGACAAGTGCCCATTTTCCTTTGAAATAAGTGCACCTTTCCAATCTCAAGTGAGTGCCCTTTTTCAGGTAAAGAAATGCCTCTTACCACCTCTGATAAGTTCCCCTTTACCTAATATAATTGCCTATATTCAAATCTGAGAGTTGTTCGTTTTATTTCAGTTTTAATTGCCTCTTTTCATCTCCGGTGAGTGCCCTTAATAAAATATGAGAGATGCACCCTTTAACTTTGTAATGGGCTTCCGTTTTAATCTCTAATAAGTTCCCCTTATATTTTGACACGTACCCTATCCTTTCTAATTATGTATTGTCTTTGAGTTGATTTTCAAAACTTCACAAGTGGACTACAATTTACGCACCTGTGAATGCTCCTGCACATGTCGCCCCTAGTCCTCCCGTGAAAAAATTTAGAGCAATGGCCATGTCAGCATTTTTTTTGTCATAGACTGCATCCTTGAAGAAACTGCACGGAATAGCATCCTCGATGAAAAAGGAGAACCCTTGGACAAAGGCCAAGATAGCTAGCACCTCGTAGGCAGAACTGATGAAGTCTAACAGAAAGGATATCGTGCATATGAGACTTACGGCGATGTAGATAACATAAACGTTGGTCCCTTTGCGGACGAGGATGATGAAAACAGTTCGACCAATCATGCCACCTATACCGCCGATTGTGGAAAGGAAGATTGCTTTGGAAGGAGGGATGCCAAGCTGTTCAGCGTGGGGGACCAGAAAAAGCATCCATGCATAAACGGTGTAATATTGCAAGAAAGTAATAGGCAAGGCGAAGAGAATTAGACGTTCGTTTAGTAGTCCGCAAGACCCTTTACAGGTCTGGAAGAAGGGTGTGGTCCAGGATGAGCGTGCATTTGTTGATGTTTCATGCTTACTTTTGCAACGGCTCTCGGTTTGAATTAAACCTCTTTGCTCCGAAATGCACTCTCCACTATCCTCCTCCTCAGGTTTATAAATCCTTTCTTCCATTTTCTCTAAGAATTTCTTTTTAGATTGGCAATTTCGTTTCTCCTTCACTTCATCATGAATTTCGCCTTCATTTGTAGCGGCGTTTCTGGATGACTTGCGTATCGTTGCACCGCACACGACAAGGTTCAGAGCGATACCGCCAAGGATAATAAACGCCCCTGCAAAGCCATATGCTTCAAAGGACCTTTCCGTTACAATAGGGAGCAGCATGGATCCGGCGGTGTAGCCATATAACGTGATTGTGTTCACCAAAACGAAATTTTCCCGAAAGAAATCATTCAATGCAAGGAGTGTGGGCATGTAGGTCATTGACAAGCCAGCACCTGCGGACAAAACAGTGATGATGATAATAATTTAACCATATTACTAATATTTATGAGTTTCAGTAATGTTTGTCTTCATACTTCTTCATATTTCAGTTTAACTTTTTGTTTAATTATTCCACAAAGTGAATAGTAAAGAGAAGAGTGAAATATTGATGAACCTACTGTGAAATCAGTCATAGGCCCCGTAGGATAGTTAATTTTGTTACAGTCTTTAGAAATGGTTGGAACGAGCATTATGTCAATCACAGAAATATCATTCGTATTCCACCCCCCCCCCGACAAAAATGGCTACGATGGAGTAACTTTCTTCATGGTGATGTATTAAACGAATTTACTTTATTTTAATAACTTTGCATTACTTGTACAAACCTGCATTATATTTAGGTTTGGCAAAAATTGCAACAACAACAACAACATCAAAACAATCATAACAATGCAGTCATGCTTATCGGACGGGATTGAGAAGTCAGTCGTTGTAAAAAAGAATTGTTTTTTTGTTTGGGGGGGACGCAGTAAAAGCCCACATTCCGAGCGCCCTTAACGTGCGACGAACATGCATGGCGGAACCCCTCGCGACCAGAGCCATATATACAAAGAGTTTGGCCAACTTGGTTTCACTGGGTCACAACATGGCGTATGTTCTTTTGTTTTTTTGCTTGCCCAACAAAGCAGTAGTCGCCATATTTTGTCCAACTCGAACTGGGTTGGCCAAACTGTCCTAATCAATAGCCACTATGAACATGACTGACAATGAGAGCGGACAAAATATACAGTTCCTCAGGTAGACAAAGGAACATCCCTTCACTGCTATTATGTAAAAATGTGTAGAACAGGTGTCACATGCATATTCACCTTTTTACATAATAGCTGTGAAGGGATGTTCCTATTTGTCTACCTGAGGAACTGTATATTTTGTCCGCTCTCATTGTCAGTCATGTTCATAGTGAGCACTGCTCGCGACATATCACCAATCAGACCAAGGAGTTTTAGGAGGTGGAGTCCAAACTACAAACACATTTTTCCATGCAGCTGCCGTTTTCTAAGGTTGCACCATGGACCCTTCTACATATGGACTGATAATGAGAGTCTTTCTTTGATCACATCATGACCATCACCACCTGGTAATATGTAAGTTGATGAGGACATTCATTTGGCGCGATAATAATGATTATGTAATCACGCATCATCACAGACAAAAGACATTTTACATTTCTTCAGATTATTTGGGCTGACTGGCGGCGGTCGTCATGAGATTAAAGCTTGGAAGCATGTTTGGAATGTCACTATGATATTATTGACAGTGTCAAGTGCATGAATATATTATGGTACCGAGTGTCCATTTGTATCGGGTCCATGGTTGCACAATATAATCGACAAGTGTGCCGTTGCCTTTTAATGTCCGAGTTCGAAGCCGCCAAAATAATTGAAAAGCTTGAGTAGTAATTTTTTTAACAGAAATATCGCTAATATTTCATTTTTGATTTGAACTAACAAGGGTAAAATCGAACAGATGATAAAATATTAATACAAATGTCTGAGTGTGTCAAAAAATGTGCTAATAATAGCAGTTTTAATTGTAGAAAATAGTAACATTTTACATTCCTAAAACCCTGCAATTTGACACTTTTCCGACTACTTCTTGCTCACGAAAATAAAAAGTGATTTTTTTTTCACGTACAGTTATTTATGTTGTTATATGTCAGGTTAGTGCCCACACATGCCCAGTCGATTTTAATATTTCAGGAAATTTTGCTCTATTTCCTTTCGCTTGCCTCCTCTAAAAGTAAGCACTGTGTACTGCTCGTATTATCAGACGAGTGGTAGCGAAATTAATAATCATTACGAAACCACGTTTCCCTTTGAAAGTGGCCAGTTAGTTTGCAGCTAGGCGGAAATCTTTTGTCTACGTATCATCAAGGAAGATCCAGTTAAGGACATGCCTGACATATTTTTCCATGGCGGCATCGAAGATGGTTCGTAGAGAATGACCTACATATTACTCTATCTCTTAAAGGGCCCATGACATCGAAATACAAGTATATTCCTGTTGATGTGCAGTCCTGCATACATCTCATACTTTGATATGTAAACTTCTGAATTTGTTATATAGATTGTTAAATATTTTTGTATTTTTTTTATTTTTTTATTTGCTAAGCTCCACCCCAAAACCTCTAGATCTCATTCCCCTTGTGACATCACCTGTCAGTCATCAATGAGCTGACTTGACAAAGTGGCATGTAACTTTACCAAAGTTGAACACCCTTTTACAATACCACAAACAATATCAACGTATAAGTTGTTATGTCAGATATGTCAGACTAAACTGATATTCTAGAATAGACAATGGTATGTAATTATAATAATAATAATAAATTATATTTATATAGCGCATTATACAAGGTATGTCTCTATGCGCTTTACATTGTAGAACAAGCTTAAATAATTACATACATCTACTATTGAACTATCCTCAAACAAAAATTCTGACAAGATCTTTACTAAAATAGTACAACAGTAACTAGATAGATAAACATTATAATTCATTCTTAAATAATGATACAACAATTATGGTTCAAGATTTTATTCATATATTACAAGTTATAGACATATACAATTTCAAATGAAATTATAGATAATAAAGCATGATAATAATTAAGTCTTAAAAAGGTAGGTCTTAAGTGCAGTCTTGAAGGTCTGGATGGAAGGTGCAGTTCTAATGGCGAGCGGGAGAGAGTTCCAGAGGGTGGGAGCATTGAAGGTGAAGGAGCTACGGCCGTAGTACTGGGTCTTAAAACGAGGAACCTGGAGAAGGTGTTTGTTCTGGGATCTGAGAGCACGGGAGGGTGTGTAGGTATGAATGAGTTCAGACGGATAATAAGGGGAGGAGTTAGAGAGAGACTTGTAGGTGAGAAGTAGGATCTTAAAGTGAATCCGCTTGTTGATTGGGAGCCAGTGGAGGTTACGGAGAAGGGATGTGGTAGAAGTGAGACCAGTTGCTTTCTCTGTGATTCTGGCTGCGATGTTTTGAATTCTTTGAAGCTTCATCAGTTCGTTGGCAGGAAGATTAGGAAGAAGTGCATTGCATGTGTCAAGTTTAGAGGTGACGAAGGGATGGATGAGAGTGAGAGTTGTCTTCCGGTCCAAAACCCTACGAATTTGACCTATCTTTCGGATGGATGACATGGCAGAGCGACACACCCCTGCGACATGAGATTTTCTAGTGGCGTGCTCATCGAATATTATTCCCAAGCCTCGGCCTTGGCTTCAATAACTGACTCACCGACTTTTACCGTAACAGAGGGAGTTCTTGGGAGGAATCTGGAGGAAAAGTGAAGAACTTCCGTCTTGCCGTCATTAATTGTTAACTTGTTCAAGCCTGCCCAGGAGCGGATGTCAGATATGCATCTGTTCACTCGAAGAACGGCAGATGCTCTCTCCGATGGGTCGAAAGACAGGTAGATCTGAGTTTCGTCAGCATATAACATTGACTGAATTCCATGCTCAGATATGATGTCATAGATTGGGGCAGTGTACAGGGTAAACAGCAGCGGTCCAAGTACCGAACCTTGGAGTACGCCGCATGTTTCCCCCAGCTTTAATAGCACACGTTCATAATAGAATTGCATGCTTCCATACATTATGTACAATACGTAATCATTGCCTTTGTCTCCCCGGTGATGCTACAGCATGTCTGACATATCAACTTGTGTGTTGCTATTGTATTACGTATTGTAACAGGTGGTCGACTTCGGCAAAGATACATACCACTTTCTCAAGTTAGCTCATTGATGACTGACAGATGATGTCACAAGGGAAATGAGATCTGGAGATTTTTGGTGTTGAGCTTAGCAAGTTTGAAAAACAAATATTTCCCAACAAAAATAAAAATCTATGAAACAAATTCGGAAGTTTACATATCAAAATATGAGATGCACTCAGGACTGCACACCAACAGGAATACACTTGTATTTCGATGTCATGGGCCCTTTAAAACTACTTGATCAGACTCCAGACGTTCAACCCTTATAGTTCACGGTTAGCATATATGTTCTAAATGACCCCGCATTTCCACATATGGGGCCTGTCACCACGAAATGAGTCCAGTTGGTCAAAAATTGTATTCCTGTTTTTAAGTATTATATGAATTTACATTAAGTAAGCTTTAAACTAAGGGGTCACATTGATAAATTATATCCAGAAATATGAACAAAAACCTAATTGGACTTTATTAACAATGGGATTACCCAGTTTTGAGATAATTAGGTGTAAAGTTAATGATGCGTAACATATTATAGTCTGGTCAACAACAACATAACAACAACACACTTCCCATCATTCGATTTCAATGAAACTTTCAACAAACAAAGAATTTAATAAGTCGATTTTTGGAAAAATCTTAAATGTGGTAGGTGGGTCAATTTTCAGTACATACACACTATACATCGCTATTACTACGATTGAGCCTAATGCGACACTGGACTCATTTCGTGGTGACTGGCCCCATATTTCAAAACATGAAGAGGTCCCAACTTCTATTTTTTGAAATAATCACTCCTACGGCGATGGAGGTGCTACATAAATAGCCTTTGTTTTCCCTTTTCAGAGAATACTTCCACATATGTATCAATGAGTGCAATCATGGGTGTCGATCCTTACGTAATACCTATTGTTCCGGGGGGTTGAATGAATAGATCACCCCCCCCCCCCCCTGAACAATAGGTATTAATTACAGATCGACACCCATGAGTGCAATGTTTGTGTATAGATGAATAATGATAACATAATTTTCATGAGCACGTATCCAGTATTTTGTCTCCGTGTATTTCACAATTTGGTCTGCAATGACCTTTATCTGCTCATGCTCAGACTGCAACCGTGAACTGGCTTATAAGAACAGCACACACTTTCACGATGCCAGTGTCAATCAAAAGTACCACGAATTGCTAACAACGAAAACAAAGGCCCAAGACTACACACTAGAGCTTGCTTAGGCAGGTTTACCCTTTATGTAGAAGTATGATTAATTTTATCCAATTCAAAATATATTTTAAAGTTTAGGCCTAGCACTCTTAATGTATAGAATGTTTAACAGGCGACAAGGTCCTTTTACGCAATGTACGCCTCATATAACATCATCTTCACCTAATTTGTGACGTTAAATTGGGGGAACTGGTTGGAAGGGCTTTACAGACGGGCCTTAAACTGTACATAATATAGTGATAACATGAAAAACTGACGAAAGACTAACTGATGGCTGATCGTCAACGAAACGAAGTTAAGTCTTTTGCTATATATGTTTGTTGCTACGGCAGGCAGCCAGCGAAAACGAATTCGTTTGATCAAATTATGGAAATTCAAGCATTACTTTAAACAAACAGAACTTTGTTATTCGTGACTTATTTTTCCTGATTGAGGTGTCATATGAATTAAAGGGGAGAAAATGAACCTTCTAGGAATGTAATTTTTTCTTTGAAATTCAGATACCGCCCGCCAAATAACTTTCTGGTATCCTTCTTCAATTTTCTGTTAAATCACTCATGCGTGAAATATGCATCATCTAAGGATCTTAGCTCTACAAATATGTGTAATTTATTAGTTATTATTGAAATTAAGTTATGATAAAACATCGATAATTTTTTTTTTTTTTTTTTTTTTTTGGGGGGGGGCGCACTGTTTAACAAAAAATGGATTGATAAGCCATATATCAATTTGCCGATATTATGTCGACATGGGTTCATTGTTTCATGCATTGTACATATGAGACTATTGTCCAAGGTTAAGACGAAGTATGGTCAAACATATAGAAAACATATTTCCTAGCTCAAAAAACTTCTAAAAAATTTCTTCAGGCAAGTAGGATAATGATAGTTCACTGATCTGGGCCCTGTTGCATACAAATTACTATTGGTGGTAACTTTGCCATCAATGGCAACCACCATGGTAACAGGGCTCAACAGCCAATCAAAATCAAGGTGTCAAGGGTAGTTACCATTGATGGCAAAGTTACCATCAATGGTAAGTTGTGTGCAACGGGGTCCTGACTCTCTACCTACCATGTATGGCACACAATGAGCTACATATTAGTATTCGATTACATAGCTAAACTACAAGATATTTAGCTTACCTGATACAGCGAGACAGACTCCTACAGTAACCGTGTTTTTGAAGAAAGCGCTGGCAATAATAAATGATCCACACAACAATCCACCTAACATAGCGACAAAACGATGGTTCATCTTCGGCAGAATGAGTGTTACAACTGGACCTGATATATTGACAAAATAATAATAAGAACAAATACTATATTACAAAATTCAAACATGAAACCATATAAGGTAAGCACGTGTAAAAGTAAACACTGTTTTCAGAAACGTTCACGAATTCCCCATCATCTAAATGTCAGAATTATGCATTCATGAAAATACGATTACATCTCTCTTTTGTATCTTTCCTTTGCTAAGATCGGATATCGTCGGCACTGTGAGTCTGCCGAAGTTCAATGAATGGCTTTCTATAGGTCGTTTTTTTTTTTTTTTTTTTTTTTTGGGGGGGGGGGGTTCTTAGATGTTGTCAAGTAGATTTTGCTGCCCGAATATGAGGTGACGATTACCCAAGTAAATTATGGGGAATTCGAAATTCAAGGTGGTCGAGAAGGAGGGCTGGGAAGAGGAGGGCCAGGGGAAGGAGAAGAAGAAGGTGGAGAGAAAAAGAGAGAAGTAGATGAGAGAAGGGGGCGATGTACCTCAAGTGAGGTTTGCTATCTATTTACAGAAGAAAGTCAATACTTTTGTCGCGCGTTACTATTTGATTTGATTTGATTAATTGATTTTTATATCATATTTCAAACATACATATTTTAAACATACATAATGTCCATCATAGGGAACATCTGATCCATCACGCAGCTTTGCACCCTGATCGTCGAATTTATATACCCCAGTTTGATTTATCATCATCATCATCACCATCGATATACGGGGGGTGTCTTTTTTTAACCTAACCTTGCCATCCTATCGCTGCATTTCATTGGCTCAATAGGAACCACGCGTCATGCGCAAGTCATAAATATTCATGATACGCACGCACACAAACAAAAATCGATGCGATACTTTATCAAATAATGAGGTTTGATACAAAAATTACAAGTGCAAATATATATGTTTACTTAAAATGAATAACATCGCGAGACAATCAGGAAGCTTACCGTAAACAAATGACTACGCATGTTTTAAATTGTCCAAAATCATTGCGACATACTGGTTAAGTCCAAAATCTGGCCGATTTAATTTTGATCTCCACCACACCATACCAACGCAAATATTCATATATTCAAATATTAATATGCAGCGCACAATTGGCTAGGTTAGTTTTAAAAAGGTCGCATACGGAGTGAGTTCAATTGACAGTTTGCGACTTAAAACGGAGTGCACAATGCGTTGTTGTCAGGTTACATACAATTCTATCAATAAATGTACGTAATTTGACAATGTGTTACTTAATTGTTCTTTTACGTGTATATATTGTATTCCCCCAATCATCTGTAGTATATTATATCATTTATTATACTAAACATTTCAATATTTACTATTGCAATTATCGTTTAGGAAAAGCATGCTTAGCAACGATGTTTCGTTGAATGAACATAAACTATCCTTTTTTCATGCATTATCATTAGTTACAAGTATCATGTTTATTCTAATTTCGCTTGATTGAGATGTACTTGTAAGATACCATACTTAATGTTTTCCTTGTATTTTTGAGGACACCACCATTAATGTCAGCGTGTATTTAGTGTGTGTCAGAATAACAACGAACGGGTACAGTTGTCAGTGTAGAAACCCTTATGTGTTTCTGTTTGCCATCAGAAATTGGCTTAAGATGCAATGTGCCTGTTACGAGGAATGTTTTCCCGTTAAACCAGAGTTCCTGCAAAAGAAGTGAGTTTGCTCAAAGTATAAATATAAGATGAAATTTAGCCAATTTAATTTACATTAGTCACATGGTTAATTGAACGGTATAGATTCATGTGAGTTAACACGTATGAGAGTGCGCATGAATGACGTGTCACATCGTAGATTTGTTACCGATAGTGGGCGTGTTTTAACACATTGGGTTAAAATGACATAGAAAAGAAATGTCATGGTCGTGGTATTGGATATGTAATACAGTATTATAAATTTGGGTTAGTTCAATAAGCAAAGTGTGGTTAATCGATGCTTAGGAAAGAAAGCAGTTATTTTAATCCTGTTAGAATTGCAGAGAACAAATATAGCATATGTGTTACAAGTAAATTCTTATTTGTTTAATACGAAAGATTATCTTTACGAGGATAAAGTATGTAGAGGTCTAGCTATAGAGATTGATTTTATTAGTCATTTATTATGACAGGTACATAAGTATGTGAAAGGACACATCATGCAAGCACTCAAGTAATTATTCAGTGTAATAGATTATTCAGATAAGTGAGCATAAATTATAGAAATAATTTACAGACTTAGTTATTTTTACTAGGTATAAATGAAAACACAAGCACAGAAATGTAAGTGCAATACACAAGTATTTATTTACATGTGCTAAATGTCTGTATGTATTCTTGTTATTTATTTTTACAGATTGAATTGTTACGACTTCTCAAGAATAAAGCACACCAGCTAGAAGTCAAATCCAATTTGCGCAGACTGAGTTTCTTCGGGGTAATTGCTGGGTGTTTGAGCCAACCAAACATTCAATACTACTACGTAAGGCGCATTCAAGAGTACTGTAACAGTGCGTTATATAGACACATGTAAGTGCATATTTATCATGAAAGCCATATTTTGACTACAAGCGCTGCCGCAAAATCACCTCTAGCGCCATCTCAGGTCATCTTTAGCAATGTGGTCCAGTAACTTGCTGCTTTTAGCTCACAGAACTGAAAAATAGACGTATTTTCCAGTTGTGTGTTAAAGGGAGTGTTTCATGACGAGACTATGAGGCTGTTCACACCGGCAGAGATAGCGCGCGCTAGACCGCGCTATCTCTGAGGTTTGAAAGGTACAACGTCGTTTCGGTCCGCCAAACAGCGAGCTACGGCGAGCCAAAACGGCGTGCCACTGGAGCACCTCTTGGGGGTGGTCCAAGAGAGAGAGCGCGGTCTAGCGCGCGCTAGAAACAAGGGGATGCTACGATAGACTGCGCTATCTCATTGCGGTGTGAACAGCCTCAAAGTGTCTTTCACGTGGCACTACTCGGGGCCAATTGGATATAATAGAAGGCAGAGAAGTAATTCGACCAATGACAATCATTTTATAATCACCCTTGACCTTAAGATTTGAAGTATCCAGATCTGCTCGCCCCAATTTAATACGTTGGCGCATTCAGATGTTATTGGCGTTTGAGCATGACCGTGCACACGTATTAAAGGTAATAGTTTTGGGAAATTTTGAAAACTGGGTGGAGAGCGATTCTTTACAATTTTGATATATTTGGATGCCCCTGTGGATGTAGTATAAGCACTATAAAATTTTGCCCCTAAAACACTTCTGCTTTCGAGAAAAATGGAATGTAAAAATTTACCGGTGCTCCCGGTAACTTGTGATGAATTTCAAATATCGCCTATGGCCGTACAATGGTAGCTGCGACCATGAAAATCTCAGAAAATGTAGTTGTGATATATAATTTTCAAACGGGAATAGCTAATCGGTCGATTTTAGCCAAGAAACATTGTTTTATAGCCTAATTAATATCTTGACCTTGAGAGGGAGCTATACAACATAAAGAGTTTATTATTTACATTTTCATAACTTTAGACTCGACTTTCACCGCGACAACGATCACTGAATATTGAAGGATCGCATAATATGCTTCCAATATGTTCATTTGAACCAAATTCATGACCCTATACTAAAACTTTGTATTACCTTTAACACAAAATTGGGGCATCTGACATAGACCTCTGTCGCAGAAGTGAATGTGTATAAACAACATTTAAGAACAAAAGGCAGAGGGGTTAAAAGGTCCCCAGACATAATTCCTACAATTTGGTATGTATCACTTCACTCACAAACATAGCACAAATTTTCACGTCAACACACGGCATGCACCCTAAGTCATGACTCCTGCATTGAGTCATTGTAGTGTAAGTAGGTACAAAATTGGGGCATCTGCCATAGACTTCTGTCTCAGAAAATGAATGCGTAACAACATTTAAGAACAAAAGGCAGATGGGTTAAAAGGTCCCCAGACATAATTTCAACTCCACAAAATAGCAGAAATTCTCCGCTTTCAAATGCGAATCGCCCCAATTTATAACGTTAATGGTAATTTAAGATATAGTCGAATTGATGCAACAATGTCATAATTCGTAGTAATACGTGTTGTAGCTACGTACAAGAATGCGCATACATTTTCCAAGAACAAATGTCCAACATTTTTTTATTATGATCTTTATTCAGGTACAAAATCACGGATGTCATCATACATAATTATTTACAACAACCAAGTCATCACATGTTTTAATAAGTGTCAAATTATATATATCTATATTTCCTTGGGAAAGCAGATTATAAATGCATTTTCTGTAAATCATTGGTCATCATCATCCACTAAGTAGTATTCAACATTGTTGCTATATTTGTATTTAATCTATTTACAACACTCGCATTGTAAATTGAAAATAAAGCATAATGAAGTGGTAAATTAATATTTTTTGTTACTACGATTGCCTTTTAAGTTAACACTTAAAACAAAAAAATCATTTCTCAGCTAGAGTAATTAGCATTATCCTTAATCCTTTGTGAAATAAAAATCCGTTGTTGACGATGACAATGTTGATGATGACAATGTGAACCATGGTGACAAGGTTGATGATGACAATGGTGATGATGACAATGTGAAAGACGGTGACAATGTTGATGATGAATATGTTGATAATGACAATGTTGATGCTGACAATGTTGATGATGACAATGTTGATGATGACAATAATGATGATGACAATGTTGATGATGACAACGTTGATGATGACAATGTTGATGATGACAATGTTGATGCTGACAATGTTGATGCTGACAATGTTGATGATGACAATGTTGATGATGACAATTGGGGCAACGTCATTTATATAAATGACCGCAAAAAAAATGAATGTATACAACATGAGACTAAAATATTGGGAAAGTGAACAAGCGAAGAAATAAATAAGCAATCAAAATCCCCCTTTCATACTTTCATCATTTTATAGTTTTACATCTCAATTATTCTTTTAAAAACAATCTTTTTGGGAGCCAGAAGCGCGTTATTTTCATATAGGGTATGCTCATATTTTTAAAATATAAAAAACTGTTTTTATTTTGTTTATTTGACCTACCTGTATGTATGACCTCACTCCCTTTTTGTTTCAAATTCTACTTTTTTATCATTTTATAGTTATACATCTCAACTAGTCTTTAAAAACAATCTTTTTGGAGCCAGAAGTACGTTTTCTCATATAGGGTATCATTTAACAATAATAATAATAATAATAATAATAAAAACGTTACTTATAAAGCGCTTACCACCGAAGTCTCTAAGCGCTATACACACAAAATAGACTGATATACAATTACATCTTATACAAAACTAAAAATGCAAATAAACCTACAAATTACAATACATATGGAATACACATCAAAGTGAACAGAGTTTAATAATCAATCATCAAACGCAATTTTGAATAAATGTGTCTTGAGACTAGTTTTGAATAGGTTAACGGTTTGACAGTTTTTTACATTTAAAGGTAATCTGTTCCAAAGTTCAGCAGAAGTTTTGCGAAAGGAACGATTACCATAAGAGAGAGTTGACACAGAAGTAGATACGAGGTTTAATTGTGAAGATGACCGTAAATTGCGTGAGGGTTTGTATTCCTTGATAATTTCTTGCAGATAAATTGGTGCCAATTCATGAATGCATTTATAAGTTAAAACTAAGATTTTGTACATAATGCTGTACGTCACCGGCAACCAATGCAATTCGCGAAGTACTGGGGTGATGTGTTCACAAGAACGCGTGCGTGTTACAAGCCTGGCAGCAGAGTTTTGGATTCTCTGGAGTTTTGCAATGTGCGACTCCGGAAGGCCATAAAGAAGGCTGTTAACAAAGAATTAACGCCTTTTTTACTCTGAAAAGATGAACAATTGTGGCTCTGATTGCAATTTCGTTTTGCTTTTTTTTACAATCCTTTATAAAGGTAAAACTATAAAATGATTACAAAAAAGTAGAATGCGAACAAAACGGGAGTGAGGTCATGCATACATATAGGTCAAGTTAACAAAATAAAAACAGTTTCTCATGTTTAAAAATATGAGAAAATATGCTTCATCAAATATATGATAACGAGCCCGCGTAAAAGCTAATAGAAATTCATAATTTCTGTTATGGAATTTCAACACTGAAGACGCAGAGAAGACACTTCAGGTCTTTAATTCTCTATCTTAATTAGCTTGTAGCTTGCATGCGCTCATCGAAGAAATGTTTCTCGTTTTAGTATCTTCATTTCATTTCGTTTATTTCCATTTCCAACAAAATAAAATATGATACATGGGATCGCATTGTGTAAAACAATGAAACTTAACAATGAAAAGTTAATTGTAATTGCTCCACAGTGTACAACAGGCGTATACAACAGGTTGGTCATGGAGCGAAGGGGACTGCTGAAAAGCAAGGGCTTGTGGATTGCAGCCCCCTATACAACTTATAGTTGCAAAAAGAGTATATCAATAATAATACATGTAATACATCTAATGACGCAGATCTTCGTGGATTCGTCCAAGATCTTTGTTGCGTCCAATTGCTATACATTAATACAAAGAAACAGGTTTTCGTCACGGTTTACAAGGCCAATTCTGAATGAGCATTAAAGATAAACTTTAGTACTGGTAATGCGATTGCATTGTGAAAGAAAAGGTGTGGAAAGGATCAGAAACAGTTGATCATGTAGCATGTAAGTATTGGTGTGCACTGCAAGGTTACGGAGTCATCAAAATCATAATAAATTTGACCGAGTCTTGGTAAAGTAACAAGCACTGTACACAGAAAGCTATATATGGGACAACACACATGGTGTCGGGGCTAGTAATACCTTGATTTCCTTGTCTTTCTATGCTCATTACTCAGCCAGTATACATTTTCTTCCAAATTTATTTGGCACATGTCATTTATTTGTAATCTTGAACATTCAGTGTAAGTTTCGTTTGATTCTGTGAGAATTAATTTTCTTTTTTTTACCAGAACTGGAGTTTATCTTTAAGTTGTACATTATGGCCCGAATTCACAAAGGAGGTTTGTCGACAAACCTTGGTTTTCGTGCGTCACATGTCACGTTTCGACGCGTTTTTACAAACCAGGTTTGTAAAAAAAAACGCGTAAAAACGCGTCATCTGACGTACATAAACCAAGGTTTATCGACAAACCTCCTTTGTGAATTCGGGCCTATGTGTTAGCAGAGTGTAGACAGCAGAAAGTTTTAATTTCATATTTATTTGTTATTATGACCATATTAATTGAGTAGTGGTCAGGTTATATTGTAACCTTATATATAAAATGAGATGTCATTTGAGTTTATTTTGTGTATTATGTACACACATACAAGAGTGACTTGCAGAGAAGAAAAGGAAAGGGGAGAAAAGTAGCGTTGATAATAATACAATGAATCAAATACATCTGCTGATTGAATGCAGGTTCATTCATGGATGGATAAAAGATGCTAGGTCATGGACGTTTACACATCATTGTTGAATGTACAGTCACTGTACACACGAATGAATACAGTAGAATTACACACGAACATGAATACAGTAGAATTACACACGACAGGATCAATACTTAGACAATAACATAGTTTAAACCGCCGTAGGTAATATTACAAGATAGAGATTTAAAACCTGTAATGTCTTCTCTGCGCCTTCAGTGTTAAGATTTCATTACAGAAATTGTGAAGTTTCATTAGCTTTTATACGGGCTAGTTATTATTTTGTTTGATGAAGCATATTTTCTCATATTTTTAAATATGAGAAACTGTTCTTATTTTGTTTATTTGACCTACACATATGTATGACCTGACTCCCTTTTTGTTTCGCATTCTACCTTTATATCATTTTATAGTTATAATTCTCAACTATTCTTTAAAAAAAAAACTTTTTGGAGCCAGAAGCGCGTTTCCTCATATGGGGTATCTTTTAACAAAGAGTTAACACCTTTTTTACTCTGAAAAGATGAAAAATTATGGCTCTGATTGCAATTTCGTTACGCTATTTTACACTTCTTTATAATGGTAGAACTATAAAATGATTTTAAAAAAAGTAGAATTCAAAACAAAAAGGGAGTGAGGTCATATATACATGTAGGTCAAATAAACAAAATAAAAACAGTTTTTCATACTTAAAAATATTATGAGAAAAAACATGTTTCACCAACACCTTTTCTGTACGCAGTGTACTATTATTTATTGATTTGTCTTTATATTTTACAGTCAAACCTGTCTTTGTGGCCACCTCTCAAAAGTGGCCACTTTTTGAGTTTGGCTTAGGTGGCCTTAAGGTAAAGACCAGTTTTGGAAACGCCCCCCTCTCACAAAATGAAATGGAATCTCTTTTTACCAATCATGTGAAATAATATGTTTTGACTAATTCGTGATGATACAAATTTTGCCTGGAAACCGCCTACTAATTGATATACAGTGCGTCCCAGAAAAAACGAAAACGAGAATTATCGAAGGTTTACCATAACTTCAGCAAGATTATAATTAATAAATGACACATATTTGTAAAGCTTAAATACTCCTCTTTATTTTGATGCAACTCATATGATGCATATTTCACCCATGAGTGATTAAAAGTAATTTGAAGAGAGGAAACTGAAAAAGTCATTTGGCGGACGGTATCTGAATTTCAAAGAGAAAACCACATTTCTAGAAAGTTCACTTTCTGCCCATTCATATGACACCTCAATCAGCTAAAAATGAGCTAGATTTAACAAAGTTCTGTTTGTTTTAATAAAGTGACGCTTGCATATCCATAATTCGGTTAATAATTCGTTTTCACTGGCTGCCTGCACGTACCAACAGAGTTGACAAAAAATACCGTTCCGTTCACGATCAGCCATGCACAAAAAAGACGAAAGACTTGATGCATGGCTGATCGTCAACGAAACGGAGAAAATTGCAGCATATGAGTTGCATCAAATTAAAGAGGAGGATCTTAGTTTTGCAGATATGTGTAATTTATTAATTATAATTGTGATTAAGTTATAATAAAACATCGATATAATTCTCGGTTTCATTTTTTCGGGGACGCACTGTATATTTGGTCAATTATCATATCTATCCGGCCTGGGTGCGTCTTATTTTTTCGTACCACGGCGAACCCTGATTAAGCTCGCGAGGGAAACCTGCGCATGCGCACTACTACTTCTACTACTACTACTTCTACTTCTACTACTTACTTCTATACAACATCAACCAGTACTATGATGCTACCGTTGATGTTCACCAATGATGATGCCAATGATTGTTATCATTATCATCAATAACGATGATTGTTATCACTATGATCATTGTCGCTGTTATTGTTTTGTTTATATGAATAGTATTATTATCAGTATTGTTATTATTGTTATCATTATTATTACTATTATTATCATCATTACTGCTGCATCTACCGCTAACTACTTCTACCACTACTAATATTACTACCGATAGTTTGTAAATTATCATATTTTCACTTACATAAGAGGTACATCAGTGTTGCAGGCAGGCTACATATCAATCCGACGGTAGCATAATCTGACTCCAGACGCTCCACCATTGTAGGAATAAGAACTCCAAAAGATTTCGCGATGCCACTATCAAGAAAAACTACGACGAATTTGCTAACAACAATTACCCAGCCCCAAGACCACCCACTAGAACTTTCTTTTGCCATTTTACAACCAAAACAGAAGTGTGATTAATCCAATCCAATCCAATCCAAAGTATGATTAATCCAATCCAATCCAATCCAATCCAATTCAAAGTATGATTAATCCAATCCAATCCAAAGTATGATTAATCCAATCCAATCCAATCCAAATTATGATTAATCCAATCCAATCCAATCCAATCCAAATTATGATTAATCCAATCCAATCCAATCCAATCCAAAGTATGATTACTCCAATCCAATCAGCAACAAGTATTTAAATTAGGCCGAGCGCTGCAGATATCGCTCCACGTGATACAGCCACTAAATCAAATGTCAGGTGACATTTCAAAAGACTAGTGGAGCCATTTCAGCCATTGTTCGCTAGCGAGAAGAAAAAAGGACTCCTGAGGTTTGTTGGAACCAGAAGTCAAATGAAATTGTTTTTATATATAAAATGATCACGGTGCCATGACATTAATATAATTAATTAAGGGCAATTGTAATACCCTATTGTATATCCTGTAGAAATCGTGTTCAGAGTACGCAATAGACAAGTTCACGGATAGCACATGTCCTAGATGACCGCGAATATCCACAGTTCTTCAGAACATGAAGAGGTCTCACTTTGTATATTTTGAAATAATCGCTCCTACAGCGATTGAGGTGCTACGTAAAGATGTGTTCCGGGCTATCCGGCTTGGCCTTACTCGCAGTTTCAGTACCTGAGGAGCTCTTGGTAACCAGGTGACAGTTAACACAGCTCACAAATCCTTTTATTGAACTAATGTTGACGTTAATTCAGCACAAACACCCTCATCCACCAACTGTCTTTTTAAAACAAAGGAGTCCTGCCAATGCCGTGTTATGATACCATGACGTTTAATGCGCAAAGCGCGAAGCAATGCACAAGGACTGAACTTCTGAAGCGAAGTGACGTGAAATAAACATGAAGTGTGGTTAAATCTGTATACAAACAAACAAAACATAAATAATAATAATTACCTTGCTTATAAATGAACAATCGCAAGCATTATGCAATACTGCTCCATTGTAAGTCAAATAACGGAATCTTATTACCACTTATCTGCTTTAATTAGCTTGACTTCATCAATATTCATGAGCATATCATACAAAACGTCAATTTACACCCACTGACTGTCAATGTCATGAGTCAAATTTTACACAACTCAAAATCAACCATGCCAGTTTTGTTGCTAAATCATGCCAGTTTTTATGGCTAAATCACCCTTTCACATTACTAAGTAATTTACCTACGGCTATATTGCCTGTTAACCTCATAACAGTTATATCCCTAATCTTACATGTCATTATTTATGTTTCATACGTGCCTGTATCGACTCACATACATGTACAATCCTATATAGTGTGGAACGGTATGTCACTGAAACAGCTCCCGTAGGATTTTTGTGTCGAAAAACCAATTGAATATGTTAGGTATTGGCTGAGATATGACCATCTGAATAAAAAGATTGCCTAAGGGAACTCAGTGTTATTTGCTCTGGTTCCTAATACATTGAGTTCTTATGAGGAGTATATTTATTCAGATGGTCATATCTCAGCCAATACTTAACATATTCAATTGGTTTTCGACATTTGGACATTATTTGTTATGCTCTTTCGGAAAATGAAGACAAAAATTGAGAAATTCTGAAAATAGATTTTTTGATGACGTCACACTTCACCACTCTATGACCTAAGGGGGCAGCATGCATCCGATAGTGTAGCCGTATGTCGCGGTCGTGTTCATCAAAACGAAGTTTTCACTGAAGAAATCATTTATTTCAATGTTAAAGGAAAAAGCAATCCAAGCAACAATCTCTGAACTGTACCGACAATCATTGGCCTTTGCTGCTTATATGACAAATAGTATTAATACACAAAAAATCCAGGATTAGAAGGACTCAGAAAGTGAAAACTTTTGAATTATAGCATAACTGTTGGTAGAAGTAATGGCAGTGTTGGTTGATATTGGGAGGGGGGGTGTGGTTTCCCCAGTGAAATTAACGGTATACCCATGTAGAATTAATAAAAAAAGAGAAAACTATTCTTTAAAATAAAAATTATACAGGACATGGGCCTCCTAACAAAAACCTTGTACCACTTCTGTGTTGTTGTTGTTGTTGTTGTTTTGTTTGTTTGTTTTTTGGGGGGAGGGGGGCAAACCAATTAAAAATATCCAGTGTTAAATTCAATTGTCTTTAAAAAAAAATTATCTCAAGATATTGAAATTAAACAATGGTTTAGTTTTCTTTTTTCAAGTTAGAAAATTTGAATAAAATACTTTCCGGTTTCTCTGGTCTCTAAATTAATAATGTTCTACTTCTGGCAAAGCTCCTGCAAAGGCTGCAAAAAGGGGAGAGTGAAGAGAATCCAATTGAAATGTGGACAGTAATGGAGTGAATATGGAATGGTTGATGGTAGTTCATAACGAGTGAATGCAAACGAGTGGTAACAAGTCCGACTGAACGTGAGACAGAAAGGGAATTGCAACAGGTTGTTCAGTCAAGAGAACAAACCTTGCAGAAGATAATTTCGAAGAGAAAAAGAGAAAAGGGGAATCATTAAAAAAGAAAAAGGGGCACCCATCAGTAGGGAAAGGGTACTTACAATAAAGGAAAAGGAGGCATGTGTCAAAGGGCATTTATGAGAGAGGGAACAAAGGGAAAGGAGCACATATCAAAAGGTAAAAGGGCACTTGTTAGAAAGTATAAGGGGACGCGTGTCAACGTAAACAAAAAAGGGGCTTTTATCAGATATCACAAGGGGCACTTATGAAAATGGAACAGTGGCAGTTATTATAAAGTAAAAGGGCCATTTGTTGAAGAAAAAGGAGCACTTGTCAGATTTGGATAGGGGTAATTATCGCAGGTGGTAAGGGGGCATTTAAGGGGACATACAAGTATGTCGAAGAATGTGTTTTTCTCTCGAGTTTGTATCATCATGCGTGGGATCTGTGGGGTGCAGGGGTTCCTGAAGCAACCCTATACGTGTATTTTCTTCAGTGGGTGCATATAACCCACGGACATTTTTGTAAACCTTCAAATGATGAATTATCATCGAGCCCCACCCCCCCCCCCCTAATTTTGTTGTCAGCTCGTGACAAACATATAATCCAGATGAAATACGCGATAGGATGAAATCATTTCTTCACAGTATAATAGTAGGGAAACACAAATGTAAAAAAGAAACCAAAGAGAAATTGTAAGATTAAAGAAAAAAAAGAGAAAGGAAAGAAATAGGCCTATTATCTTGCACCTTTTCATGTCAATTTTCTTGCAATTTATTTATTCCTATAATCTTCAGCCTTCTCCAGCTGCATCTCTCTCTCTCTCTTTCTCTCTCTCTCTCTCTCTCTCTTATGGTATAAAAGATAGGCTTATGAACCTACTCATGTAAGGCATAATCTTTCCTATCGGTCTGTATTAAGCTTTAAATGTTGAGTTTGTACAACTTTACTTTCGCGAGAATTCGGCGAAACATATATATATAGCAGCTACCTAACTCAAGCGAACAGCATATACAGCTAGCTTTATGCAATGACAACTTACTGTTCGTCCACACGTAGCGACTTATCTTCAGGAGCTTAGGCAACTTGTTACACTTTAAGACCATGTTACACTTTAAGACCTCAACACGCGTATCCGTAGATAGTATGGCATGTCATTACAGAGTCTATACTAGACTCTAGCTGAAATCACAACAGCTGACAAATTATACTTATAATCATCCCTAAGTATACTCTAGATTCTCACTTTGTATCATCGATAATCCGCGACTCGCTGAGCGCTGGCTAGCCTCGATCGCCTCGATCGCCATACATTATATTTGTTTTAAATTTTATTGTAGTACAAAGAAGTAATGGTAGTAGTATTTGTTTCATCCATTTACTGAATCAGTCGGGCATACATATACGCAGAGTAAACCACATAGTTACACAACACATTCAGGCCTGAAGCAGTTGTTATGCCATTAGTCTACAGGGGCGGATCTAGCTTTTTGCTAAGGGGGGGGGGTTTGACCAAAATAATGACGATGCGGAGCATTGTCCACGAGCCGCGAAGCGGCGACCCGATTTTTTTTGGGGTGTTTATTTGAACCCCGTAAGTGATGTTTTCCTGGCATCTATTAACACAATGGAGACCATAAAAAGCAGTGCATGATAACGTCTTTTTAAATCAAGTAACAGATTAATACACAGTTATATCCAGAGTTATCATGTGTTTGGTTAAGTTACCAGATGAGTTGAATATCTTATCACAATATTTGCACTTGAAAGGGTTTCTCTCCAGCGTGCGTTCTTTTTTCTTTCTTTTTTTCTTTCTTTTTTTCTTTTTTTTTTCCTTTTTTTTTTTTTTGGGGGGGGGGGGGGGGGGGCCGCCCAAGGGGGGGGGGGGTTTAAACCCCCTAAACCCCCCCCCCCCCGTAGATCCGCGCCTGGTCTATTAGACCATTTGCATTATTTGCTTAAACGCCAGCGCCAATTTACTTGAGCTTTCGTAGATTGCATATAGCAAATTTACAAATTGTTGGGTCACGTAACCCAGCACTTTGTAGATTTGGGTGACCTGTTTCACGAAAGGGCGCAATACGTGAACGTGAGCGTGATACGTGAAACGTGGGTGTTCGTTGCAAGCCTTATAAATTCGTTTAAAAGTTGATTCCCCTCGGTTGATTCTTTTGTTTGGATTATTTGGCGGGGAGAGATAGAAGTGAATGGTCTCATGCTTAACGACTGTGTAATATTATTATTATCTGTTCATTGTCTCTACGAAGCTCTTTAAATCAAAAACAGCTTTTATTGTTAGGCTTCCTGAAAGGAAATTCAACTGTTGTTAAGAAAATGTGGGTTGCACTTTGTAGATTATGATGATGTGTTTGATCTTGTTTTCAATAACAAGGATAAAAATGAGGTGCAGGATCTAATTAATCAAAGGGAACTTAATTTGAAACCGGGTAATATGCTACCCCATCTTTCTCTCTCTCTCTCTCTCTCCGTCTCCCTCTCTCTCTCTCTCTTCTTCATCGCCTAATACTTGTCCCTCTCTTACTTCACTGTGCATTTGTATTCCTCGATAATACAGTAAATAAACAATAATACCGCTTCTTCATAGTACATGTAGTAGGAGTAATATTAGCAGCAGTAGTATAATAGTAATGATAATAATTATTATTATAGATATTATTATTGTTCGTGGTGTTACTAATGTTATTTTTTGTAATTATTATAACTGTTATTGTTGACAATATCATTACTTGTATAATCGTTATTTGAGTTATTATCATTATCATTATTATAATCCTTCATATTATTAATACCTTTGTCCTTACTATTATTATCATTATTGTTATCATTAAGATGAATATGAACATCATGGTTATGATGATGATTAATATTAGTAGTATTATTACAATTATTATTTTATCATTACTATCATCAACAGCATATAGTCATCAATGGCAGTAGTGTAGTATGGTACATGTAGAAATAGGCCCTAGTAGTAGTGGTATCATTCTGATCCTTACTATCCTGATTATCTTTTGCAAAACATCTATCTAGAGATTGAAAATTTGTCATGAATAATTGCATTTAAGCTTACCATTATATGCATCTGGCTCGAATTTTGTTTGCTTGTGTATTTTGGTACTGGATTATTATCATGCTAAAACGAACTTGTGTCTTGTTCATTCTAGTCTTATTTTTATTTGCATTAAGTTTTTATACATTCTAGTTCTGATGTTTTCTGACTGTTTTCAAGACAATATCTGTTTTGTCGACCATAGTCCTATGTAGCTTGATTTTGAGGGAAAAGCAATCCAAGCAACGATTTCTGAACTGTAGCGACAATCATTGGCCTTTGCTGCTCTTAAATACTTATATGACAAGCAGTATTAATTAATAATTCCAGGAGTCATGATAAATTCGTTTAACAGTTGATTCCCCTCGGTTGATTCTTTTGTTTGGATTATTTG
Source organism: Strongylocentrotus droebachiensis (assembly GCA_035222895.1). Classification (NCBI taxonomy): domain Eukaryota; kingdom Metazoa; phylum Echinodermata; class Echinoidea; order Camarodonta; family Strongylocentrotidae; genus Strongylocentrotus; species Strongylocentrotus droebachiensis. Next base: position 29,302 of record JAVYIG010009549.1, read on the forward strand.
GCGGGGAGAGATAGAAGTGAATGGTCTCATGCTTAACGACTTTGTAATATTATTATTATTTGTTCATTGTCTCTACGAAGCTTTTTAAATCAAAAACAGCTTTCATTATTAGGCTTCCTGAAAGGAATTTCAACTGTTGTTACGAAATATTTGGTTGCACTCTGTAGATTATGATGACGTGTTTGATCTTGTTTTCAATAACAAGGTCCAAACCAATAAGTTGTTTACAAAAATAAATAAAAATGAGGTGCCGGGGGTAATAAATTAAAGCGAATAGATTTTGAACCTGGCCATAGGCTACCCCCACCCCTCTCTCTCTCTCTCTCTCTCTCGCTCTCTTGTCATTGTCCTTCTTTTCCCTCGCTTATTTCCTTCTTGCCGTGGGGTATGTACATGTAATGAGGATCTGTATGCCTCGACGATAGAGATAATAATTACTGATATCACTGAAATGATTCTCCTCCTTTCCCTAGTTCTTCATCTACTTCTTCCTAAACAGTAGTAGTTTACTTTACAAATGATTTCTCTCTGTTTGCTAGGACAATCGGGTATGATAATATGTGAGTGCCATTAGGAGCGCTGGGCCGTTATAATGAAAACGAATCAAGATATATTGAAGTTTAGGGAATATTCTGATTTTCAATAACATGAAACAAATAGTGAGCATCGACCAACTTCAGATGTCTGTTTTATTATGATTAAAATTCGAGTCATTTCAAGTAACAAAATATTTTTAAAGTTCGATCGTTCGTGTGTCCTTAGATCAAGATTAATGTATCTTGAACTTTGGAATAGTTGCTACAACCGGCCATGTCAGACACGTTGCCCCGGGGTGCGAGATATGACTCTTGTAGAGTGCCTCCACTAACACAATTATACAATAACAATTAACATTACATTTAATTGAAAGAATGAAGCGATTAATATTACTCTCATGTTACGGGGAGAAGATATAATATATATTATGAATCAATTGATTTGATCGATCCAGGTTGATGGCACAAACACGGCACTACTGGACATAGATCCTAAGTATTACAGAGCTTGGTCTTGTTGCTCTGTTCGCCAGCAGTTTAAGGATATGGAATCCCGCGGCACATTATTCACAAGAGTTCTAACAAGCCAAGCTTAAAGAGAAGGTTGAGTTCTGGGAAGATGTAAACAATAATATGTGAGCGTTATCATTGTTATTATGCAAGGGTGGAAGAACATCAGATTAAACATGTTCCCTGAAAAGCATGGCTCTTCAAATGCCTTCATATTCTAAATATGAATGAAACATCGTAAAAATCGGGGGGTAGGTTTTTTTCGCCATGTGCTCGTGTAGTCCCATATACATCATTCTGTGTACAGTGCTTGTAACTTTGCCAAGATTTTGCCAAATTTCATATCATTTTGATGAATCCAGAACCTTGCAATACACACGAATACTTATATACTAGATGATCAACCTCTCTGATAGATTCAACACCGTTTCTTTCACAATGCAAACACATGACCAGAACTCAACTTTATCTTTAAACAGAGTCTCTGATAAGTAGTATATTAGTTAACTTTTATCAGCCATCTTGGACTTCATTTAGTTCATTTCTCCTTATGTTGGAGATGTTCCCATTTATCATCCCTCAATGACCGTTGTCTACTACTGCTGCTGCTGCTGTTACGCAAGTGCCCCCTCGGAGCCAGATCTTTAAAAACCTGTCAAGATGGCCATTTAAGACGCATTTTATACTCTGCATGATTTGTTTTCTTCAATAGTTTTATTTATTAATTTCAAACCATACAAATCAATCTTAGAAATAAAATACACGGCTTGCCATCCAACCAAACACACTACTACTCGATCCCTACCCCCCCCCCCCCCCTCCCTCCCCATCATGCGACAGTGCGACACACATGGACACGCCACCCGACCGCACTTCCACCACACAGCCTCCACAGAATACCCCAAATTGGAGCGACAGACAAACAGAAGCAATCTATTTAAACATTTGTTTAAAATCATTTAAACGAGGCTACAATAGCCACAATAGCCGTTAAAAGTTCGTGAAAACTTTGCTTGTTCCCCACCGCCGACAAATTTGACCCACATTCGACCAAAAGTTCAATGAGTCATTTTGTATACATCCCACACAGACGACGAACGACTTTGTAGCATTATTCTTATTTGTTCATTGTCTCTACGAAGCTCTTTAAATCAAAAAACAGCTTTCATTATTAGGCCTCCTGAAAGGAATTTCAACTGTTGTTTTTAAAGAAATATTTGGTTGCACTCTGTAAATTATGATGACGTGTTTGATCTTGTTTTCAATAACAAAGTTCATGCCAATAAGTTGTTTACAAAAATAAACAAACATGAGGTGCCGGGTCCTAATAAATTGAAGAGAACTGAATTTGAACCCGGCCATAGGCTACCCCTCCTCTCTCTCCCTCTCTCCTCTCTCTCTCTCTCTCGCTCCTCTTGTCATTGCCCTTCTTTTCCCTCGCTTATTTCTTTCTTGCCGCGGGGTATGTACATGTAATGAGTATCTGTATGCCTCGATGATGGGGAAGATAATTACTGATATAATTGAAATGATTCTCCTCCTTTCCATTGTTCTTCGTTTTCTTCTTCCTATACAGTGTTCAAAAAGTTCGTTCCGCCCCCTACAGAAAAGCCTTTTATTGTGTTTAAAACATAATTTGCACCATGCATTCAGGTTATTTTTTTCCATTTCTAAGCAATTTATTTGAAATGTATCTCTCCTTGGTAGTCAATCACCTTTGAAACACGCTTGGTCCATTTATTGTCCACTAATGACGCAAGAAGGTCCTTATTCATGTCTAGGCTATTCCATACTCGCCGGATTCTCTCGTTTCTATTGTTTTGCAGTATTGAGTTTCAAATACTTTTCTTCTTATAATAGACCATAGTTTCTTTATGGAGTTCATGTCTGTCGAATTTTCTGGCCAGTCATCTTTCCTTCTCCAAACTACAGTTGTTCTGGTAGGCGCCATCTTTAAATATCCAAGGTTTACAGACCTTTAAATTCCTCTTTTTCAATGTTTGACCTCGTATCTCAGCCCAGCAAAATGTGTGCTCAGATTCTGCAGCCTGGATGCATCAGTACACGCAGTACATGTACATTTGGTTGTCAAACAGATGGCGCTGTTACTAAAGTAGTCATATGAGCAGTTGAGTTGGCAGATATGGGAGGAACAACCTTTTTTTATCACGGTATAGTAGTAGTTTGCTTAATTTCAAATGATTAATCTTTGTTTACTAGGAACATCGGGTATAAAAAAACAGTGGGTGCCATTAGGAGCGCTGGGCAGTTATAATGAAAACGAATCAGAAAATGTTTGAATTTTAGGGAATATTATGATTTTCAATAACATGAAACAAATAGTGAGCATCGACCGACTTCAGATATCTGTTTTATTATGATTAAAACTTGAGTCATTTCGAGTAACAAAATATGTTTAATAATTTTGCATTGCCTCAAAAATGCCGTCAAATGTAACAAAAGATCGTGTCTTGGCTGGTCTGTTACTGGTTCCCACACAATTATAACAGCTATGACGTCATTTTTCAGAACGACACTTGCTCCCTTTGCGTCTCTTTTTTCCCTTGAAATCTTGCAGAGCAATTCCGAGTTGTTCATGATATCACTTGATTTTCAACAAAATGCGCGTTTTTTTTGCTTTTACAATACTTGTAACAAATCAGTTTCATGTCGCATTTCGTGACAATGCGTGAAAAATGCCCCCCCCCCCCCCCCGCTCCCCCACTCTGTGAACGGAGGAATACCATGCGTGTTCCCAAAATGTCCAGTAAAGGGGTACTTTTCACGCACCAAAGTCCGGCTCATAGTACACAAACAATCCGGCCCGTTTTGACTTTACACACGGCTGACTTAGGGGGGTGTTTTCAAAAGGAGGGAACATGCATATGCGTACCCTAAATAACACTGAGTGGGGGGCCGGTGAATTTTGGCGTGAACAATACAAAAGTAAGGCGTAATTATGGCATAAGTATGACGTCAGTATGTCGTAAACGTGACGGGACAATAATGTGTCATGATGTTACGCATCGCACGAACGATACACGGTCTTCGTGCAACTAAATAGGGACTTTTAGATTTACACGACGAGAGCGTGGACTGCCGAGTGTGACATTGTGTTAAGGCACTGGGCCGAGCCCGGCAGTGCCTTAAAAGGACGTCACATTACCTTAAAAGGATGTCACACGTGGCGGTCCACGTTCTCGTCGTGTAAATCTAAAAGTCCCTAATGTCAAGCACTGGCACGCCTCAATGCGGGGCAATGCGGGAACAATTCGTGCAAGTGTCAGGGCATGGCTTTACTGTTAGTGGCCACTAAGGCCCATTAGTGACTATAACAAACATATGCTCTTCCTGACTGTTTGGGAATGTGTCAGTTTGCAACGAGATGGAGAAACGCGCTTTTTTTTAAGAATCGCGTGATATCACGAACATTTATAAGTCATTTGTTTTTAATTGAAAATAAGTCATGGTTTAATTTTATCCCCCCCCCCCCACCAGTTCACCAGTGTGTTCTTCCATGTAACAATGATAACGCTTTCAAATTATTTTTCACCTCTTCCCAGAATTCAATCTTCTCTTGAAAACTTAAGTTGATTATGATAATATTTGTACATAGAAATGCTTGTATCAAAAAGTAAGATCTCTGATATCGACGGTTGTTCCGCTGAGATTTCATCTGGCCCCTCTGACCGCCTCTATACATAGACTGAAGATCGTCCTATGGGGACTGTACGGGAGGAAGGGTTCGGTTCCGCCGGACCACGATGAATGAGATATGCAACGAATTATTCACTCTGTACGTCTACATATATCCACTTTAGCTCCAATATTACACTGATTCTTATTTAAGATTAAAAAATAACACAGAAATATCAACTGTGACTTACGACAGATTGCTCATTTAGATCCTAAATTAATGATTAATCCGAGCAAGTCTCGTAGTCAACATAATTCGTTGTCAGCGATCTCGGCTTGAGTTGATGAATATTCATTTTTTTTTCTTTTCGAACGTCTAATAGCTACTTACGAGTCAGCCCGGCTCGACCCTGTGATATATGAATATTCATAAACCCAATATCAAACGAGTGCTCTGATTGGCCGTTGGCTATGGTTTGGTAGGTTGACCCGGAAATATATCGGCCGGGTCATGTCATAGATTACAGTTCGATTGCATGTACGTACCGTTTCATGGTAAGATAAGATACGATTTTATTTGACTCTATCGACCCCCTTCAGGGATATGGGAGCACAACATGTTTACAACACAATACAGAAAAATATATAAAACAAAGTAAGATATGATGATAGAATACAAACACATGATATATACATTTTTATATTTCTAAAACACAATAAACATGAGCTAAAGACTAGGTATACACTATACAGTTTAAAGTCTAAAATATCACGTCGTTTGGATTGTCTACCACTACAAGTAACTACACTGTTATTAACACAAATAGGACCATGCCTTTCAGCTTTAGGAACCAACGAAACGAATTGTATTATTACTATTATGAATTGTACGAGTTTCTTAATTGTTTAACGCTAGATCTATTAAACAATTTGTCAATGTGAAATGTGCTAGGGTTACTCACAACAAACTGTCGATCTTAGTATAACAGCCTTTCTTTCTTGAAAAAGGGCAGACAAAAATATAGTGAAGTAGTGAAATTCATCTCCAAAAACCTTTAAATTACAACTCGAACATTCAGTCTTACTTTCTTCAAGATTATTTCAAAACCTTCCATTATTAATTGGTAAGCGGTGTGACCTTCATCGGAATCCACACATTCTGACTATTGAAATACTATTGAAATACTATTATTCTTATCAGGTGAATGAAATAATTCGTATTGAGGCTTTTTTTTTTTTTTTTTTTTTTTTTTGGGGGGGGGGGTCTATGAGAAGCTTTTATGCCTAGTTGTCGAATAATGTAGGCTCATTATCATGAAATTTTCATTATCTTTGTTTATTCTCATTTGTAAACTCTCTCAGCCAACAAAAAGTTAAACACATGAATGTATAACTTGTCATATTACACATGGCACACACACATAAGAAGAAGCTGTATACAGAAAACTGCAGAAACTGCCTAAGAAATGTGATCGAATTGTTGGTGAAGTGTCATATCACTGGATCCAAAATGACACTCTGTTACTTTATCCATTTCAACTCATCAAATATTGTACAAATATCACACTTTTCGTGGCATATTTAAAATATATAAATGCAAATACCAAGATATGCCTAAGATTTGAAAAGTTTTGTTCATTTGGTGGTGGACTCGGTTATGTCCGAGTATTGTACAATTGTTTGCTGATCTTAAGCCCCACTGTCCTACTTGTAGCTACTTGCTCCCTCTATATATAAAACTTCCCCAATCGGTGCCTGTTGGTCCCCCATGATCCTCTTTTTCTTATGTTAGTTGAGAGTTGAGTTAATGAGATAGCCACCTGTCAGTGACCTTGATGTGGTCTAATCCCTTCTGGCCCAGTAGTATTGACGGTCTTTAAGATAGGTGAAGGATACTTGTTCTTGTAGGGGGTGTTATCCGTAATGTGTGATTGCATCAACAAAGTGTATCTTTGGATAGCGAAATCACAATTCATATCTTCCTTTAGAAAACAATATAAAATCTTACTACTAAATAATTACTAATCAGCACAGTTGTTAATTTTTTTTCTTCTAAATTGTATATCTGAACCCTCTTTCATTGTTATCTTGTTATCCTTTCCTTTCTTTTCACCCTTTATATATTGTTATTCTTCTCTCTATTTTACTTTCTCTTGTCTTATAGATAGTTGAAGTGTTTGTACTTTGCCTATTTTACTTAATTTATTGTTGTGTGCTTATAATATGTTATATTTCTTTTTGTATTTGTTTTTCATTCTTTAATGGGCGATCCAACTTCACAGGTTTTCGCAACCGTCATGGAAAGCCCCGCATATAACCTTTGTAAATATAGTTAAAATTTACTGTTACTTTGTATATTTTGATTTTTATATTGCGAAATAAAATTGAATTGAATAGGTGACTGATACTCATCAGCTTATCATATTTGATTTTAATAGACCTACAAAAACAGAGGTACAACAAATATATATGTAATGAAAAAATGGGGGGCTGGTAAAAGAGAAAAGGGGAAAAAGTTGAGGGAGAGAGATTAGAGAAAGACAGAGAGCGACAGAGATAGAGAGAGAATGGGGAGAGGGTGACATGTGAAAGAGAGAGAGGGGAAGGGGGAGAGGGAGAGATATTGGGGAGAGCGACAGAGAGAGAGAGAAAGAGAAAGAGAAGGAGAGAGAAAGGGCGTGATAGGGAGATATAGATAGAGAGAGAGTGGGAGAGAGAGAGAGAGGAACATAAAGATATAACTGGTATATTTATGTAAATCATACAAAGGAACAATTGCATAGAAAAAGTCTTTACATTCAAGTTTGTGGAAATGCATTTCAAAGTAATAGTGGTATTACTATGGTACGGTATGTCACTGAGACAGCTCCCGTATGATTTTTGTGCCAAAGTTAATTTTGTTGCTGTTTTGGCTTCAAAAGGGTCCCAATTGACCAAAAATGATGGGGTTCAAATTTTCAGACACCTCCTTCATTTCCTGGGGGGTCCTAGACCGGGAGCCAGTGGGGGTCAACCTAGCTGGGAAGGAAACCAATTTCAATGTTCACAGATGTAAATATAGCATAGCTCCACATACAAAAATGACCGTCTGGCATGTTCTAAGTGGTGGGTGTGGCCAGGGGGACACCCCCACCAAAAGAATGTCCCTTTTGACGACAAAATAGTATTATGTAAATACTATTTCAAGAAAACCTTGAACTACAATGAGTTTGATGTCATATGAAAGAGAGTTAAATTATCTACATTTTGATACCAATTCCAAAGGATTTGGGATTGATTAACATCGCAAATTTAAGTAAAAAACATGATTTTTGTGATTTGTTTTCGAAAAATTTAATTTTTATAAAAAACATTATTTTCCATACATCAAAATTGGAGAATTGCATTTGTTCATTACTTTCCAAGAATTTGCTTATGTACAACGACAGTATCCTGTGCGAGGGAGAGGTTTATATATTGTTTCAATAACAAGTTATAGCAATCCGAAGTTATTGATTTGATTTCCACAAAAACAATTTTTTTGCCCACATGTGTAATAACTGTATGCATATATACGTGCATTAGTGTATTAAGTGTGTTTACATCGAGTTTTAAAGATAACTTTGAACTAAAACCTCTAATCACCATGTATTTGGTATCAAAAGATGGATAATTAAAATACCTTCATTCTGATATCAATTTCAATGAGTGATGTAGTGTGTGAAATATAAATTTTGAGCCAAAAAGGTGCTTTATTGTAGATATTCTTCTGATTTTTGCCAGTATATCAGTATATTAACTAGACAAACGTGATTAGACATTTAGTAGTGCAGAAAGTTCAACAGTTTGGGATTGGGGGAGGGGGCAAACATTCCAGGGGCTCACCAGGGGCTCACCTTGGCGTAACGAGCAAAAATGTTTTTTGGGGTCAGAAGAAAAATGTGCACCACCACCACTCTTACACGTTACATGCCGGCCCCGCGGAACGTTTTTCAAAGTGGTGTATCAACGATCAGGTAGAGCGGAGCGAGTTCAGCGTAAATTTGCGTAGGGTCCAGTGTCTTTGCCCCGGCGGGGTCAAGGGGCGAAGCCCTCGGAAGCTGCACGGGTTTTAGGCATTAAATACGGTCAGATAAGCATATTTAGATACCTTATTTGTGACACTGGCATGTCACTAATTGAAGTAGGGTCCAGGGGGCTGTGTCCCATGAAGCTCAGCGTTTAAGGCATTTAATTATGGTCAGATGAGCATTCAGGGACCCGTCTTAGTGCCCTTGGTGAGGTCCAGGGTGTGGAGCCCCCGGAAGCTCAGGGGTTTTAGGTATGTAATTACGGTCAGAAGAGCATATTTTGATACCTCATTTGTGACACTGGCAGGTCACTCATTCTTTTTTTCTCTCTTTCTTTCTTCTTCTCTTTAACATACTTCTTCAAAAAAGTGAGGAGGGCGCGAGCCCTACCGTTCTGCAGGCCCTGACACGAATGCTTCTAAATAAGTATATTTTTTTGCCTAATTGTAAATTTGGGAGACTTGTCATTTTTCAACAAAGGCATACAAAAGTATAATTTACCTCCCAAAAAGAAAAAAAATCACAGAAAATCATGTCATTTCAGCAACATGTTCAAAAATACCATATGATTTATGCAAGGCATGATAGAACTCTAATGTAGACGGTGATGTTTCGTCAAAATTATAAGCTGGTACCTAATGACATTTTCCAATCATCAAATCGTGAGATCCTTTCAAGTTCAAGGAGTTAATTAGTAACGATTTTAAATTATTCATGGCTAAGCATAAAAGATTTCAAATTGATCTCAATTGTAGTTCTGGAACTTCCTATTTGAAACACACAAAGACCAAAACTGAGATTCAATCGAATCAATTAGTTTCATAATGTTCCTTCGATTTTGTACCGAATTAGTTGTAATCGAGAGAAGAAAAAAAACTTTGCATACCTAGCCGAAACTATTTTTTGAGAAAAGTTTGTGTCATTCTAATCTTATCACAATAGAAATTATGCGGAGTATTGGTTGCTTACAAGCATACACGTGTTTTCTTAGTAGTCAGGCAAAAGTAAACCATTTAACCAATATGGCGATATTATATTATATTCATGTTGATCGATGCACTAACTTGTCTTGGGCATTGGCAAGATTATGACAAGCGGCTGGAAGAGGCAGGGTGGGGGTGGGGGTGTGGGGGGGGGGGGGAAGGAACTGCCAATGCCCACATTTCCTGAAACATCCCAGAGTACAGGAGAAGAACATCAATTGCACTCAGCGCTCTAAATCCTTTGAACTTTCTGCACTACTAAATGTCTAATCACTTTTGTCCAGTCAATATACCGATATACTGGCAAAAATCAGAGGAATATCTACAATAAAGCACCTTTTTAGCTCAAAATGTATATTTCACACACTACATCACTCATTGAAATTGGTATTTTAATTATCCATCTTTTGACACCAAATACATAGTGATTAGAGGTTTTAGTTCAAAGTTATCTTTAAAACTCAATGAAAACACACTTAATACACTAATGCACGTATATGCATACAGTTATTACACATGTGGGCTAAAATGTTGTTATTTTCGAAATCAAATCAATAACTTTGGATTGCTATAACTTTTTTTTGAAACAATATATAAACCTCTCTTTCGCGCAGGATATTGTCGTTGTACATTAGCAAATTCCTGAAAAGTTATGAAAAAATGCAATTCTCCAATTTTGATATATGGAAAATAATGTTTTATGATAAAATTAAATTTTTCGAAAAAAAATCACAAAAATCATGTATTTTACTTAAATTTGCGAGGTTAATTAATCCCAAATTCTTTGAAATTGGTATAAAAATGTACATAATTTAACTTTCTTTCATATGACACCAAACTCATGGTGGTTTAAGGTTTCCTTAAAATATTTCTTACACAATACTATTTTGTCGTCAAAAGGGACACTTTTTTGGTGGGGGCGTCCCCCTGGCCACACCCACCACTTAAAACATGCCAAACGGTCAATTTGTTATGTGGAGCTATGCGATCTTTACATCTATGCACATGAAAATTGGTTTCCTGCCCAGCTAGGTTGACCCCCACTGGCTCCCGGTCTAGGACCCCTCAGGAAATGAAGGAGGGGTCTGAAAATTTGAACCCCATCATTTTTGGCCAATTGGGACCCTTTCGAAGCCAAAACAGCAAAAAAAATCAACTTTGGCACAAAAATCCTACGGGATTACATACCGTACCGCACTATAATTGAATTTTTTAAAATATTGAGGGGAAATGCATTTCCGCATCACTATTGCAGACATCACTTCCAAATGGCTAGTTTTTATGTTATAAAACTTTGTCAATGATTCCAATAATTTAGAACTTGTAAACATATATGTTGAAAGAAAGGTGTTGTACGGGATATTCATGTTTAATTCATATATAATTGGCGGAATGATAATCAAATACATTATCAAAAGGCAACAATTATTATCAGATAAACAAAGAGCATTAACTAAACTGTGTAGATTTCATTGTGTAACAGTAATTAACAATAATCCCAAGTAATCTATTTAAAGAAATCAGAGTTTCCCTCTTATCTGGAATCCCTCTCAGGATTACACTAAATTGTATGCACGTAGTAGGAAATTGATCACCAAAAAATGAAATGTAATGCCCTAGACGGGCTCATCGTGAGCACCGCGTTAAATTGAATGCACGAAGGAGGACATTTTACGCACTTTCGTGAATTTGATTTCACCGAAGATGAGAGTGCCGATAAAGTAAATTGATTGCTCGGATTTTTAATTTGAATGCCCGAATTCACCTGCGAGCGACCTCTATGTGAATTTGAATGCCCGTCCATGAATTTGAATAAAAAGAGTGTGAAATTGGCCGCAAATATCTATATATAAATACCCCCTCCCCCATTTTTGTATTCTCCTATCACAAAAAACATTCAGATACAAATTGTGGAGGCATGATTCCTGATATCATACAAATAATCAAGTTTTTGATAAAGGGAACCGGTTTGCAACATTTACAAACAGAGTACTAGGAAGATCACAGAGTAAAGACATCCAACAAGAAAAGCAAATTAAATATTTAAAGACGTTTACAGCAGGGGCGGATGTAGGATTTTGCAAAATATAAGCGCAGACAAAAATGAAAAAAATTGGAGATATGCAAGCAAGGCCAAGCGAAACGAATAATCAAATAAAACAATTGTCCAGGTACTAGAGGAATTGATATAAACATGTATAAACAAATAATATAAAACCAATACCTAAAAGGAGGAGTATTAATGTAATAAACTTAACTTAAACTTTAAAGCTCTTTATGTAAGACACAACGAAGAACCTGAGTGATATAGGACGCTACCCAGAATGGAGCTGAACATAGCTGCATATTCAATAACAAATAATGAACAAGGAAACGCCAAAAGGCGACGCCAAAGTATAACAATCTACAAAAACATAACCACTGTGGTATTGGCGAAGACTAAGTCAATAGCCGGTGTGTGTAATATAAGTCTAGCGCCACCTACAGCACAACATTGTAGTAGCTCTATACAAAGCGAATTCATTTTTCATTTCTTTCCACATAATATAAACAATGACAGACAATAATAAACATAATGATATAACAGAAATGAGCATTGAAATGTCTTTGACAACGTTTTTGGTCATTGTAATGCAAAATGATTTGGTTACAGGAAATGAAAATTAAAAGGGGTAACACTATGAACATGACGGACAAAGAAAGAGGACAAAATATACAGTTCATCATTCTACCCTCAACAGTTGCTGTGGTAGACAAAGGAACATCTCTTCACTGCTATCATGTAAAAATGTGTAGAACAGGTGTCACATGCATAATCACCTGTTCTACAAAAATTGGGCCGATCGGTATTTCGTTTCGTCAGCTTTTTGGGTAACCCATTACCACAATTTTTCTTTTTTATTTAAAAAAAGGGGGGTCCTCCAAAACACACACATACAAAAGTTAAAGGGGGTTCAACCCCCCCCCCCCCCCTTCCCCCCCCCCCCCCTCCTCTGCGTGCGTACGCACCTGATCTTAGGTTCTCAAAACGGAGGTAATGGGGAGGTTTTACCCCCTCCACTAAATCACCCTTGTGTTCAAACTGAAAGTTGATATCTTATCCGTCGTCTCTTGATGAGGATCGCTACGATGAAGAGATGGACGACCATGACGGCCTTGATGAAGCCGACAATGATGAAAACCTTCGTGAACGACTGGGTGACATCAAACAGATAACCTACAAAATGATCATAACAGAATTAGAATTATCAGTCAGAGGGTTGTAATGTTAAAGGTAAAGACCAGTTATGGTCTTTCATCGTAAAGTTACAAGCACTATACACAGAAAGATGTATATGGGACTACCCTATATCTCTCACACGACCATGAGAGAAACAAATTTACCAAATATATGAATTAGTAGGCGGTTTCCCGGCAAATTTTGTATCGTCATGTATTAGTCAAAACATATTCTTTCACATGATTGGTAATGAAAGCTTCCATTTCATTTTTTGAAATTGGGGCGTTTCCAATACTGGTCTTTACCTTTAAATGACATAGCATACTAAGATACAGTTTGACCATAACTTATGAAAACATGCGTATAGGGGAGCAACTATACATGTAGTTTAAATCATGAAACTCTCAACAGTTTCCTCCTAGGTTAATTTTTACGACAGGGTACGAACTTTTTGGCCCGAATTCACAAAGGAGGTTTGTCGACAAACCCTGGTTTTCGTGCGTCATATTATGACGCGTTTCGACGCGTTTTTACAAACCAGGTTTGTAAACAACGCGTCAAAACGCGTCATATGACGTACATAAACCTCGGTTTGTCGACAAACCTCCTTTGTGAATTCGGGCCTCAAAGGCTGCACGAGTTGCCTGACTAAGTACGAGCAACTTCCTTTGACGGATCTTTCTCAACTAGCTATGACTCACATATAGAATCTCGGTCGAAGATAAATCCTAAAACCCGAGACTCCCCAAATTCAGAGCGCAACACAATTTGCCTGTTGACTGAGTAAAGGTGTTTAAATAATAATACCACTAAACATGATTTTAATAAATAACAATCTGATCATATGAATACAAAGAACTTTGAAATATCACGCTAAGAAAAAGTAACTAGCCTCATGCTTTTGATATATGTGTGTAGGTCTAAAAGATATTCTTTCTATGTCCATTTACTTGGAGGCCGTTGGGTGACAATGACATTGACCTCGAGACACTGATTTCTCCATAACTTTCTGTCATCAGCATTTCTAGTTAGCTGCTATAAAGCCATTCCAATACACTGCTTAATGTTGTCATTCAATAATCCGACAATAATTTATAATGGAAGTACATACAATGGGACACAGCCGGCGGAGCAGGAGGGGCGCGGCAGGGGTCAAAGCCGCCCCTAACACTTTTTCAATTCCCCTAAAGTGCCTCTCTTTACGTCAGGAAGGTGCACCCATTTACTTAAGATAAGCTCCCCCTTTTTATTTATAATAGGTGCCCGTTCCACTATCTTTTAAGTGCCTCTCACCACCTATAGTAAGTGCCCCTTCACCGATGATAATTGCCCCTATTCAAATTTGAGAGGTGCCCTTTTCTTTTGTAATAAGTGCTTTTTCCCCTTATGATAGGTGCCCCTTTTCATATTTTTGATTGACCCTTCTCACCTCTCATAAGTGCCCTCTATTTTTAAACGCCCCTTTTCATTCTGATAAATAACCTTTTTTTTTTTTTAATAAGAGCCACTTCCCTTTCTCATAAATGCCCCTTCTCACACGTCTGGTAAATGTCTCTATTAAAATTTAATAGGTGCCCCTTTTCTTTCGACAAGTGCCAATTTCTTTTGAATAAGTGCACGTTTCCAATTTCAGGTGAGCACCCCTTTTCAGATGCAAGAAATGCCTCTAACCACCTCTGATAAGTGCCTCTTTACCTATTATAATTGCCTCTATTCAAATCTGAGAGTTATTCCTTTTATGTTGACAGATTGTATTGCCTCTTTTCATCTCCGGTGATTGCCCTTATTAAAAAAATGAGAGGTGCCCCCTTTGAGCACCCCTTTTGATCTATGATAAGTGCCCCTTTTATTTTGACACGTGCCCCTATCCTTTCTAATAGTGTATTGTCCTTGAGTTCATTTTTAGAGGTTCTTGCGATCACGTTTGAAAATATCAAGTGGACTACAATTTACGCACCTGTGAATGTTCCAGCACATGTCGCCCCTAGTCCTCCCGTGAAAACATTGAGAGCAATGGCCATGTTAACATTTGTGTCGTCAAAGACTGCATCCTTGAATAAACTGGTCGGAATGTTATCCTCGACGAAAAAGGAGAACCCTTGGACAAAGGCTAAGGTAGCTAGCACCTCGTAAGCAGAACTGATGAAGTCTAACAACAAGGTTATCGTGCATATGAGACCTATGGCGATGTAGATAACATAGAGGTTGATCCCTTTGCGGATGAGGATGATGAAAATGGTTCGACCGATGATGCCACCTAAACCGCCGATTGTGGAGAGGAAGATTGCTTTGGAAGGAGGGATGCCAAGGTGTTCAGCGTGGGGGACCAGAAAAAGCATCCATGCATAAATGGTGTAATATTGCAAGAAAGTAATAGGCAAGGAGAAGAGAAAGAGAGGTTCGTTTAGGAGTCCGCAAGACCCTTCACAGGTCTGAAAGAAGGGTGTGGTCCACGATGAGCGTGCATTCGTTGATGTTTCATGCTTACTTTTGCAACGGCTCTCGGTTTGAATCAAGCCTCTTTGCTCCGAAATGCACTGTCCACTATCCTCTTCCCCCTCCTCCTCCTCCTCTTGTTCATCCCTTTTCTCATCATCCTCCTCCTCTCTGTTCATAAATCCTGTCTTCCTTTTTCTCTAATAATACCTTTTCAGAATGGCACTTTCGTTTCTCCTTCACTTCATCATGAATTTCGCCTTCATTCGTAGCTGCGTTTCTTGATGACTTGCGTATCGCTGCACCGCACGCGACAAGGTTCAGAGCGATACCGCCAATGATGATAAACGCCCCTGCATAGCCATATGCTTCAAAGGACCTTTCCGTTACAATAGGGAGCAGCATGGATCCGGCGGTGTAGCCATATAACGTGATTGTGTTCACCAAAACGAAATTTTCCCGGAAGAAATCATTTAGTGCAAGGAGTGTAGGCATGAAGGTCATTGACAAGCCAGCACCTGTGGAGAAAAAAAAGTGATTATGAATATTAACAATATTACTAGTAATCATTAGTTACAGTACTGTTTGTCTTTATACCGTTTCATATTTCACTTTCACTTTTTTTCTTCCACAGGGTAAAGTGTAAAAATAAGAGAGAAATATTGATGGACCTACGGTGAAATCAGTCATAGGCCACGTAGGGAGGTTAATTTTGTAACAGTCTTTAAACATGGTTGGAACAAGCAATTTATGTCAATCACAGAAATAGCATTCGTGTTCCACCCCCCCCCCCCCCCGAAAAAAATACTATGATAGAGTAGCGTTTCTCATGGTAATGTAACAAATTCACTTTATTTAAATAAGTTTGCACTACCTGTACAAACCTGCATTAAATGTAGGTTTTTGAAAAAAATACAACAACAACAACAACATCACAAAATCACGACAATGAAGTCACGCTTATCGGACGGAATTGAGAAGTCAGTCGTTAGGGAACGCATTAAAAGCCCGCATTCCGAGGGCGGTTTTATATAGCGTGCGACGGACATGCAACAAATTATTCTAAGCAGCTGGCGTTTTCTAAGTTTGCACAATAGAATCTACAAGTCAGTGTGCTGTTGCCTTTGATGTCCTAGGTTCGAAGCCGCCAATAGGGACTTTTAGACACTATGAATATGAGGGACAAAGAAAGCGGACAAAATATACAGTTCCTCAGGTAGACAAAGGAACATCCCTTCACTGCTGTTATGTAAAAAGCTGAATATGCATGTGACACCTGTTCTACACATTTTTACATAAAAGCAGTGAAGGGATGTTCCTTTGTCTACCTGAGGAACTGTATATTTTGTCCGCTTTCTTTGTCAGTCATTTTGATAGTGAGATTCGCACGAAGAAAATGGCCCGAATTCACAAAGGAGGTTTGTCGACAAACCTTGGTTTTCGTGCGTCATATAACGCGTTTCGACGCGTTTTTACAAACCAGGCGTGTAAAATACGCGTAAAAACGCGTCATATGACGTACGAAAACCAAGGTTTGTCGACAAACCTTCTTTGTGAATTCGGGCCACCAGGTCTATACTACGATCGACGTTCTTTTAATGCACTGCCTTGAATGGACGTCACACGTATCAGTCCACGCAAATCTAAAAGTCCCTAATATCATTGGAAAGCTTGAGTAGTGATTTTGCGAAAAATTCCTAATGCAAATTAAATCGCGACGGTAGCCAGTACAGAGACGGCCACAGCTCAAGTAAATAGGGACTTTTAGATTTGCACGAAGACAAAGGGGATTGCTACGATCGACGTCCTTTTAATGCACTGCCTGGAATGGACGTCACACGTATCAGTCTTCGTGCAAATCTAAAAGTCCCTAATACCCCGCAGTCAGCACTTGCGCCACCGTGCGAAAACTCCCTGTAATGAGACGAGTGGTAGCGAAAAGTACCCATAGGAAAGAAATGAGCCTGCCGCATACTCCTGCCGCAGACCTGCCGCAGACAGTCATCTTTTCCACATGCAAATTAGTTTTGCCGCAGACCTGCCGCAGACTTGCCGCATACTCTTTCAGTATGATGAAGAGTCTGCGGCAGGTCTGCCGCAGACTCCTTTATTATGAATATTCATAGAAAAGGCTTTAACAAAGAGTTTGCTGCAGACCTGCCGCAGACTCTTCATCATGAATATTCATATCTCATATAGACCTGCTGCAGACCTGCCGCATACTCTTTCATATCCAGTACGTGGCAATTAAGTATGCAGTCTTGCAGGAAGGCTATGCTGGAGAGGTTGCATTGCATCATTACATTCTAGCACCTAGAATTAGTAGAAACAGCTAAAATAGCTGGAATTGCTTCAACAATAAGGGTGTAACACAATGCAGAAGTAGAGGTAGAGGAATAAGAATACATGACTGCTGAAGATAAGATCATATATGGCACAACAAAAAAGTTTGAAACAGTCCGTCAATTTCTCAGTCTCCTCGTATGTAATAAATTCCTTTAATGGTACCAGTTGAACTGGAGGCAAATTGTTGGTTTGACAGAAGCTAAAAAGACAATTAACAGTGCTAATTAACACAGGAATTTACAAGATCATGGGTTCAGCCAGGGACGTGATAGAGAAGGACTTGAATCAAGCCGTTCTCCTTTGACCCCATGCTCCAAGCCGCCGGAAAGTTATGCGCTAATCTGCAGCTGTTGACCAGGTGGTGAGATAAAAGAGCGCATGAAATTTTAGGATTTAGAATTCCTACATCAGAAATGGTATCACAGCAACTGTTCGCTGTCCCTTCCAATGATTTCTCATCCATTGTTGAATGTGTAAAGAGTAGAACAAGCGAACACAAACTTGTGTAATTTCATTCTTTTTTAAACTTGAAAAATACAAAAAACACGCGAAAACACGCATTAGCAAACTTAATGTTATTGAAGATTGTAAATCATGGATCAAATAACGGGACATTAAAGCATGCACAAATTAGCGCATCATCCTAAAATATTGAGTTTTTGACAGGATGTAATTTTTCTTTTACCAACTCTAGCACACAATTTAAAGGCAGGACGGAGTTCTAAATTTGAAAATTTGTTTGATGCACTATTCCCAATAAAATTCCCATATAAAGTTTTTAATTTACACTGTTATTTTGCCGGTAATTTAATATTTTGTAATAAATGTAAAACTGGTGCCTGGCTTCCGAAATTCCCCGCAGTGGAAGCGCGGTTCGGAGCATGGAACTTCAAAGCCAAGTGGAATGTTACACATCCCATTGTTACGCTTTAGAACTCAAGAATGCGTTTGAATAAATTACAAGAGTTTCGCCTCCTGTTCTTTCACCTCCCTGGTTCAGCCTGCAACCTCATGGCCCTGCATGTCCTCCAAAATGGCCGCCTTTAGCCTTGCTTCAGACTGTATAATTTCCCACTTTTCTGTGGCAGACCTGCCGCAGACTGTTCCTGTGGCATACTGGTATGCGGCAAGTCTGGAGCGAAGTTTCGCCCTGCCGCAGATCTGCCGCAGACTGTTCCTGTGGCATAGTTGTATGCAGCAAGTCTGGAGCAAAGTTTCATCCTGCCGCAGATCTGCCGCAGACTGTTCCTGTGGCATACTGGTATGCGGCAAGTCTGGAGCAAACTTTCGCCTTGCCGCAGATCTGCCGCAGACTGTTCTTGTGGCATAGTAGTATGCAGCAGGTCTGGAGCAAAGTTTCATCCTGCCGCAGATCAGCCGCAGACTGTTCCTGTGGCATACTTGTATGCAGCAAGTCTGGAGCAAAGTTTCATCCTGCCGCAGATCTGCCTGCATTGCGTCATTACTTTCTAGTACCTTGAATTAGTAGAAACAGCTAAAAATAGGCGGAATTGCTTCAACTATTCTACAAATATAGGTTTAACACAATTAATGCAGAGGTAGAGGTAGAGGAATAGGAATACAATAACTGCATACACATAGCCCAGCTAGAGTAGAGTCACAGATCCATGTGCTAGTTACAACAAAAAAGTGAGTTAGTGGGGCTGAAGATAAGATCACATATGGCACAACAAAAAAGTTTGAAACAGTCCGTCAATTCCTCAGTCTCTAATGGTACCAGTTGAACTTGAAGCAAATTGTTGGTTTGACCATAGACGGTGTTACGTCTATGGTTTGACAGAAGATAAAAAGAAAATTAATAGTGTTAATTAACACAGGAATTTACAAGATCATGGGTTCAGCCTGCAACCTCATGGCCCTGCATGGTCCTCCAAAATGGCCGCCTAATAGCCTTGCTTCAGACTGTATAATTTCCCACTTTTATGTGGCAGACCTGCCGCAGACTGTTCCTGTGGCATACTGGTATGCGGCAAGTCTGGAGCAAACTTTCGCCTTGCCGCAGATCTGCCGCAGACTGTTCTTGTGGCATAGTAGTATGCAGCAAGTCTGGAGCAAAATTTCATCCTGCCGCAGATCTGCCGCAGACTGTTCCTGTGGCATACTAATATGCGGCAAGTCTGGAGTAAAGTTTCATCCTGCCGCAGATCTGCCGCAGACTGTTCCTGTGGCATACTAGTATGCGGCAAGTCTGGAGCAAAGTTTCATCCTGCCGCAGATCTGCCGCAGACTGTGCCTGTGGCATACTGGTATGCGGCAAGTCTGCAGCAAAATTTCATCCTGCCGCAGATCTGCCGCAGACTGTTCCTGTGGCATACTGGTATGCGGCAAGTCTGCAGCAAAATTTCTTTCTGCCGCATACTTCGGCATACTCTTTGCCGCAGACTATAAGTCTGCCGCAGATCTGCGGCAGGTCTGCGGCAGGTCTGCGGCAGGTCTACAGCATACTTTTCACTTTCCTATGGGAAATTATCATATACAAACGTAATTATTATTACAAAAACAAATTTCCCTTTGAAAGTGGCCAGTTAGTTTGCAGCTAGGCAGGAATCTTTTGTCTACATAATCTGCAAGGAAGATCCAGTTAAGCACAGGCGTGACATATTTTCAGAGAAAATATCCACCTGTGTGCAATGCTTGTGTATAAAGAATAGTGATTACATAACTTTCATGACACGTATATGGTCTTTGTGTGTTCAGGGAGGTGACATAATAACCCCTTGGTGGTTTTCATAATTTGGTCTGCAATGACCTTTATCTGCTCATGCTCAGACTGCAACCGTGAACTGGCTTATAAGAACACCGAAAGATTTCGCGATGCCAGTTTCAATCAAAAGTACCACGAATTGCAAACAGCAATAGCAAAGACCCAATACCACACACTAGAGCTTGCCTTGACAGGTTTACCCTTGACGCAGAAGTATGATTATTCCAATTCAATCCAGAATGTATTTTACAGTTTAGGCCTAGCGCCCTTAATATAATAGAATGTGTAACAGGCGACAAGGTCCTATTACGCAATGGACGCCTTATAACATCATCTTTACCTAATTTGTGACGTTAAATTGGGGAACTGGTCGGATCAGGGAGGTGAAAGAACAGGAGGCGAAACTCTTGTAATTTATTCAAACGCATTCTTGAGTTCTAAAGCGTAACAATGGGATGTGTAACATTCCACTTGGCTTTGAAGTTCCATGCTCCGAACCGCGCTTCCACTGCGGGGAATTTCGGAAGCCAGGCACCAGTTTTACATTTATTACAAAATATTAAATTACCGGCAAAATAACAGTGTAAATTAAAAACTTTATATGGGAATTTTATTGGGAATAGTGCATCAAACAAATTTTCAAATTTAGAACTCCGTCCTGCCTTTAAATTGTGTGCTAGAGTTGGTAAAAGAAAAATTACATCCTGTCAAAAACTCAATATTTTAGGATGATGCGCTAATTTGTGCATGCTTTAATGTCCCGTTATTTGATCCATGATTTACAATCTTCAATAACATTAAGTTTGCTAATGCGTGTTTTCGCGTGTTTTTTGTATTTTTCAAGTTTAAAAAAGAATGAAATTACACAAGTTTGTGTTCGCTTGTTCTACTCTTTACACATTCAACAATGGATGAGAAATCATTGGAAGGGACAGCGAACAGTTGCTGTGATACCATTTCTGATGTAGGAATTCTAAATCCTAAAATTTCATGCGCTCTTTTATCTCACCACCTGGTCAACAGCTGCAGATTAGCGCATAACTTTCCGGCGGCTTGGAGCATGGGGTCAAAGGAGAACGGCTTGATTCAAGTCCTTCTCTATCACGTCCCTGGTCGGATGGGGTTGACAGACGGGCCTTAAACTGTACATAATATAGGGAGCGGATTACATGAAAAATCAACGTAGGGAAAGGATCAGGTTCGGAGTAAGCCATTGTCATGTTCGCTCATTTCAAAAGGTGACCCTGTAAGGGGCTTGAAATAGATAATATGGCTTCTGAAGGACTTAACTCCGTTTCGTTGACGATCAGCAATGCACAAATTAAAAAGACGAAAGACTTGATGCATGGCTGATCGTCAACGTAACTCAGATACCGTCTGCAAAATGACTTTTTGGTATCCTTTCTTCAAATTGATTTTAATCAATCATGCGTGGAAAATGCACCATATAAGTAGCACAAAGTGAAAGAGGAGGATCTAAGCTTTACGAATATTAACTTATGATAAAACATCGATAATTCTCGGGGTTTTTTTTCTGGGACGCACTATATATAACAACTTGATAGATAATAAGAGTCATATAGCTATTTTTCACTATTGCAATTTTCCGAAATATGTCGTCATGAGTCCAGTTTTGTATGCCTTGTACACATGGGACTATAGTGATGTCCAGGGTTCAAACGGAGTATTGTCACACACATAGAAAACATATTTCCTAGCTCAAAAATCCTCTCAAATTCACTTTAGGCAAGTATGATGATGATAGTTCACTGATCTGGGCCATGTTGCATAAAACTTACCACTGATGGTAACTTTGCTTTCAATGACAACTACCCTAGTAACAGGGCTCAACAGCCAATCAAAATCAAGGTTCCCATGGTAGTTACCATTGATGGCAAAGTGACCATCACTGGTCAGTTTTGTGCAACGGGGCCCTGGCTCTCTACCAGGTATGGCACAAAATGAGCTACATATTAAAATTAAACTACATAGCTAAACTACAAAATATATAGCTTACCTGATACAGCGAGACAGACTCCTACAGTAACTGTGTTGTTGAAGAAAGCGCTGGCAATAATAAATGATCCACACAACACTCCGCCTAACATAGCGACAAAACGATGGTTGATCTTCCGCAGAACGAGTGTTACAATTGGACCTGATATATTGACAAAATAATAATAGGAACAAATACTATATTACAAAATTAAAACATGAAACCATATAAGGTAAGCACGTGTAAAAGTAAACACTGTTTTCAGAAACGTTCACGAATTCCCCATCATCTAACTGTCAGAATTATGCTTTCATGAAAATACGATTACATCTCTCTTTTGGATCTTTCCTTCGCTAAGATCGGATATCGTCGGCACTGTGAGTCTGCCGAAGTTCCATAAATGGCTTTCTATAGGTCGTGTTGGGAATAGAAGGGCTGGGAAGAGGAGGGCCAGGGGAAGGAGAAGAAGGAGGGCTGGGAAGAGGAGGGCCAGGGGAAGAAGAAGAAGGAGGGCTGGGAAGAGGAGGGCCAGGGGAAGGAGAATAAGGAGGGCTGGGAAGAGCAGGGCCAGGGGAAGAAGAATAAGGAGGGCTGGGAAGAGCAGGGCCAGGGGAAGAAGAATAAGGAGGGCTGGGAAGAGGAGGGCCAGGGGAAGGAGAAGAAGGAGGGCTTGGAAGAGGAGGGCCAGGGGAAGGAGAAGAAGGGGGCTGGGAAGAGGAGGGCCAGGGGAAGGAGAAGAAGGGCTGGGAAGAGGAGGGCCAGGGGAAGGAGAAGAAGGAGGGCTGGGAAGAGGAGGGCCAGGGGAAGGAGAAGAAGGGGGGCAGGGAAGAGGAGGGCCAGGGGAAGGAGAAGAAGGAGGGCTGGGAAGAGGAGGGCCAGGGGAAGGAGAAGAAGGGCTTGGAAGAGGAGGGCCAGGGGAAGGAGAATAAGGAGGGCTGGGAAGAAGAGGGCCAGGGGAAGAAGAATAAGGAGGGCTTGGAAGAGGAGGGCCAGGGGAAGGAGAAGAAGGAGGGCAGGGAAGAGGAGGGCCAGGGGAAGGAGAAGAAGGAGGGCAGGGAAGAAGAGGGCCAGGGGAAGGAGAAGAAGGAGGGCAGGGAAGAGGAGGGCCAGGGGAAGGAGAAGGAGGGCTGGGAAGAGGAGGGCCAGGGGAAGGAGAATAAGGAGGGCTGGGAAGAGGAGGGCCAGGGGAAGGTGAAAAGGGAGGGCTGGGAAGAGGAGGGCCAGGGGAAGGAGAAGAAGGAGGGCTGGGAAGAGGAGGGCCAGGGGAACGAGAAGAAGGGCTGGGAAGAGGAGGGCCAGGGGAAGGAGAAGAAGGAGGGCAGGGAAGAGGAGGGCCAGGGGAAGGAGAAGGAGGGCTGGGAAGAGGAGGGCCAGGGGAAGGAGAAGAAGGGGGCTGGGAAGAGGAGGGCCAGGGGAAGGAGAAGAAGGGCTGGGAAGAGGAGGGCCAGGGGAAGGAGAAGAAGGAGGGCAGGGAAGAAGAGGGCCAGGGGAAGGAGAAGAAGGAGGGCAGGGAAGAGGAGGGCCAGGGGAAGGAGAAGGAGGGCTGGGAAGAGGAGGGCCAGGGGAAGGAGAATAAGGAGGGCTGGGAAGAGGAGGGCCAGGGGAAGGTGAAAAGGGAGGGCTGGGAAGAGGAGGGCCAGGGGAAGGAGAAGAAGGAGGGCTGGGAAGAGGAGGGCCAGGGGAACGAGAAGCAGGGCTGGGAAGAGGAGGGCCAGGGGAAGGAGAAGAAGGAGGGCAGGGAAGAGGAGGGCCAGGGGAAGGAGAAGAAGGAGGGCTGGGAAGAGGAGGGCCAGGGGAAGGAGAAGAAGGGCTTGGAAGAGGAGGGCCAGGGGAAGGAGAATAAGGAGGGCTGGGAAGAAGAGGGCCAGGGGAAGAAGAATAAGGAGGGCTTGGAAGAGGAGGGCCAGGGGAAGGAGAAGAAGGAGGGCAGGGAAGAGGAGGGCCAGGGGAAGGAGAAGAAGGAGGGCAGGGAAGAGGAGGGCCAGGGGAAGGAGAAGGAGGGCTGGGAAGAGGAGGGCCAGGGGAAGGAGAATAAGGAGGGCTGGGAAGAGGAGGGCCAGGGGAAGGTGAAAAGGGAGGGCTGGGAAGAGGAGGGCCAGGGGAAGGAGAAGAAGGAGGGCTGGGAAGAGGAGGGCCAGGGGAACGAGAAGAAGGGCTGGGAAGAGGAGGGCCAGGGGAAGGAGAAGAAGGAGGGCAGGGAAGAGGAGGGCCAGGGGAAGGAGAAGAAGGAGGGCTGGGAAGAGGAGGGCCAGGGGAAGGAGAAGAAGGGCTTGGAAGAGGAGGGCCAGGGGAAGGAGAATAAGGAGGGCTGGGAAGAAGAGGGCCAGGGGAAGAAGAATAAGGAGGGCTTGGAAGAGGAGGGCCAGGGGAAGGAGAAGAAGGAGGGCAGGGAAGAGGAGGGCCAGGGGAAGAAGAATAAGGGGGGCTTGGAAGAGGAGGGCCAGGGGAAGGAGAAGAAGGAGGGCTGGGAAGAGGAGGGCCAGGGGAAGGAGAAGAAGGAGGGCTTGGAAGAGGAGGGCCAGGGGAAGGAGAAGAAGGAGGGCTGGGAAGAGGAGGGCCTGGGGAATTAGGAGAAGAAGGAGGGCTGGGAAGAGGAGGGCCAGGGGAAGGAGAAGAAGGGGGCTTGGAAGAGGAGGGCCAGGGGAAGGAGAAGAAAGGAGGCTGGGAAGAGGAGGGCCAGGGGAAGGAGAATAAGGAGGGCTGGGAAGAGGAGAGCCAGGGGAAGGAGAAGAAGGAGGGCTGGGAAGAGGAGGGCCAGGGGAAGGAGAAGAAGGAGGGCTGGGAAGAGGAGGGCCAGGGGAAGGAGAAGAAGGGGGGCAGGGAAGAGGAGGGCCAGGGGAAGGAGAAGAAGGGGGCTGGGAAGAGGAGGGCCTTGGGAAGAAGAAGAAGGAGGGCTGGGAAGAGGAGGGCCAGGGGAAGGAGAAGAAGGGCTTGGAAGAGGAGGGCCAGGGGAAGGAGAAGAAGGAGGGCTGGGAAGAGGAGGGCCAGGGGAAGGAGAAGAAGGAGGGCTGGGAAGAGCAGGGCCAGGGGAAGAAGAATAAGGAGGGCTGGGAAGAGGAGGGCCAGGGGAAGGAGAATAAGGAGGGCTAGGAAGAGGAGGGCCAGGGGAATTAGGAGAAGAAGGAGGGCTGGGAAGAGGAGGGCCAGGGGAAGGAGAAGAAGGAGGGCTGGGAAGAGGAGGGCCAGGGGAAGGAGAAGAAGGGGGGCTGGGAAGAGGAGGGCCAGGGGAAGGAGAAGAAGGAGGGCACGGAAGAGGAGGGCCAGGGGAAGGAGAAGGAGGGCTGGGAAGAGGAGGGCCAGGGGAAGGAGAATAAGGAGGGCTGGGAAGAGGAGGGCCAGGGGAAGGTGAAGAAGGAGGGCTGGGAAGAGGAGGGCCAGGGGAAGGAGAATAAGGAGGGCTGGGAAGAAGAGGGCCAGGGGAAGAAGAATAAGGAGGGCTTGGAAGAGGAGGGCCAGGGGAAGGAGAAGAAGGAGGGCAGGGAAGAGGAGGGCCAGGGGAAGGAGAAGAAGGAGGGCAGGGAAGAGGAGGGCCAGGGGAAGGAGAAGGAGGGCTGGGAAGAGGAGGGCCAGGGGAAGGAGAATAAGGAGGGCTGGGAAGAGGAGGGCCAGGGGAAGGAGAAGAAGGAGGGCTGGGAAGAGGAGGGCCAGGGGAAGGAGAAGAAGGGCTTGGAAGAGGAGGGCCAGGGGAAGGAGAATAAGGAGGGCTGGGAAGAAGAGGGCCAGGGGAAGAAGAATAAGGAGGGCTTGGAAGAGGAGGGCCAGGGGAAGGAGAAGAAGGAGGGCAGGGAAGAGGAGGGCCAGGGGAAGAAGAATAAGGGGGGCTTGGAAGAGGAGGGCCAGGGGAAGGAGAAGAAGGAGGGCTGGGAAGAGGAGGGCCAGGGGAAGGAGAAGAAGGAGGGCTTGGAAGAGGAGGGCCAGGGGAAGGAGAAGAAGGAGGGCTGGGAAGAGGAGGGCCTGGGGAATTAGGAGAAGAAGGAGGGCTGGGAAGAGGAGGGCCAGGGGAAGGAGAAGAAGGGGGCTTGGAAGAGGAGGGCCAGGGGAAGGAGAAGAAGGGAGGCTGGGAAGAGGAGGGCCAGGGGAAGGAGAATAAGGAGGGCTGGGAAGAGGAGAGCCAGGGGAAGGAGAAGAAGGAGGGCTGGGAAGAGGAGGGCCAGGGGAAGGAGAAGAAGGAGGGCTGGGAAGAGGAGGGCCAGGGGAAGGAGAAGAAGGGGGGCAGGGAAGAGGAGGGCCAGGGGAAGGAGAAGAAGGGGGCTGGGAAGAGGAGGGCCTTGGGAAGAAGAAGAAGGAGGGCTGGGAAGAGGAGGGCCAGGGGAAGGAGAAGAAGGGCTTGGAAGAGGAGGGCCAGGGGAAGGAGAAGAAGGAGGGCTGGGAAGAGGAGGGCCAGGGGAAGGAGAAGAAGGAGGGCTGGGAAGAGCAGGGCCAGGGGAAGAAGAATAAGGAGGGCTGGGAAGAGGAGGGCCAGGGGAAGGAGAATAAGGAGGGCTAGGAAGAGGAGGGCCAGGGGAATTAGGAGAAGAAGGAGGGCTGGGAAGAGGAGGGCCAGGGGAAGGAGAAGAAGGAGGGCTGGGAAGAGGAGGGCCAGGGGAAGGAGAAGAAGGGGGCTGGGAAAAGGAGGGCCAGGGGAAGGAGAAGAAGGAGGGCACGGAAGAGGAGGGCCAGGGGAAGGAGAAGGAGGGCTGGGAAGAGGAGGGCCAGGGGAAGGAGAATAAGGAGGGCTGGGAAGAGGAGGGCCAGGGGAAGGTGAAGAAGGAGGGCTGGGAAGAGGAGGGCCAGGGGAAGGAGAATAAGGAGGGCTGGGAAGAAGAGGGCCAGGGGAAGAAGAATAAGGAGGGCTTGGAAGAGGAGGGCCAGGGGAAGGAGAAGAAGGAGGGCAGGGAAGAGGAGGGCCAGGGGAAGGAGAAGAAGGAGGGCAGGGAAGAGGAGGGCCAGGGGAAGGAGAAGGAGGGCTGGGAAGAGGAGGGCCAGGGGAAGGAGAATAAGGAGGGCTGGGAAGAGGAGGGCCAGGGGAAGGTGAAAAGGGAGGGCTGGGAAGAGGAGGGCCAGGGGAAGGAGAAGAAGGAGGGCTGGGAAGAGGAGGGCCAGGGGAACGAGAAGAAGGGCTGGGAAGAGGAGGGCCAGGGGAAGGAGAAGAAGGAGGGCAGGGAAGAGAAGGGCCAGGGGAAGGAGAAGAAGGAGGGCTGGGAAGAGGAGGGCCAGGGGAAGGAGAAGAAGGGCTTGGAAGAGGAGGGCCAGGGGAAGGAGAATAAGGAGGGCTGGGAAGAAGAGGGCCAGGGGAAGAAGAATAAGGAGGGCTTGGAAGAGGAGGGCCAGGGGAAGGAGAAGAAGGAGGGCAGGGAAGAGGAGGGCCAGGGGAAGAAGAATAAGGGGGGCTTGGAAGAGGAGGGCCAGGGGAAGGAGAAGAAGGAGGGCTGGGAAGAGGAGGGCCAGGGGAAGGAGAAGAAGGAGGGCTTGGAAGAGGAGGGCCAGGGGAAGGAGAAGAAGGAGGGCTGGGAAGAGGAGGGCCTGGGGAATTAGGAGAAGAAGGAGGGCTGGGAAGAGGAGGGCCAGGGGAAGGAGAAGAAGGGGGCTTGGAAGAGGAGGGCCAGGGGAAGGAGAAGAAGGGAGGCTGGGAAGAGGAGGGCCAGGGAAAGGAGAATAAGGAGGGCTGGGAAGAGGAGAGCCAGGGGAAGGAGAAGAAGGAGGGCTGGGAAGAGGAGGGCCAGGGGAAGGAGAAGAAGGAGGGCTGGGAAGAGGAGGGCCAGGGGAAGGAGAAGAAGGGGGGCAGGGAAGAGGAGGGCCAGGGGAAGGAGAAGAAGGGGGCTGGGAAGAGGAGGGCCAGGGGAAGAAGAAGAAGGAGGGCTGGGAAGAGGAGGACCAGGGTAAGGAGAAGAAGGGCTTGGAAGAGGAGGGCCAGGGGAAGGAGAAGAAGGAGGGCTGGGAAGAGGAGGGCCAGGGGGAGGAGAAGAAGGAGGGCTGGGAAGAGCAGGGCCAGGGGAAGAAGAATAAGGAGGGCTGGGAAGAGGAGGGCCAGGGGAAGGAGAATAAGGAGGGCTAGGAAGAGGAGGGCCAGGGGAATTAGGAGAAGAAGGAGGGCTGGGAAGAGGAAGGCCAGGGGAAGGAGAAGAAGGAGGGCTGGGAAGAGGAGGGCCAGGGGAAGGAGAAGAAGGGGGGCTGGGAAGAGGAGGGCCAGGGGAAGGAGAAGAAGGAGGGCAGGGAAGAGGAGGGCCAGGGGAAGGAGAAGGAGGGCTGGGAAGAGGAGGGCCAGGGGAAGGAGAATAAGGAGGGCTGGGAAGAGGAGGGCCAGGGGAAGGTGAAAAGGGAGGGCTGGGAAGAGGAGGGCCAGGGGAAGGAGAAGAAGGAGGGCTGGGAAGAGGAGGGCCAGGGGAACGAGAAGAAGGGCTGGGAAGAGGAGGGCCAGGGGAAGGAGAAGAAGGAGGGCAGGGAAGAGGAGGGCCAGGGGAAGGAGAAGAAGGAGGGCTGGGAAGAGGAGGGCCAGGGGAAGGAGAAGAAGGGCTTGGAAGAGGAGGGCCAGGGGAAGGAGAATAAGGAGGGCTGGGAAGAAGAGGGCCAGGGGAAGAAGAATAAGGAGGGCTTGGAAGAGGAGGGCCAGGGGAAGGAGAAGAAGGAGGGCAAGAAAGAGGAGGGCCAGGGGAAGAAGAAAAAGGGGGGCTTGGAAGAGGAGGGCCAGGGGAAGGAGAAGAAGGAGGGCTGGGAAGAGGAGGGCCAGGGGAAGGAGAAGAAGGAGGGCTTGGAAGAGGAGGGCCAGGGGAAGGAGGGGAAGGAGGGCAGGGAAGAGGAGGGCCAGGGGAAGGAGAAGAAGGAGGGCTGGGAAGAGGAGGGCCTGGGGAATTAGGAGAAGGAGGGCTGGGAAGAGGAGGGCCAGGGGAAGGAGAAGAAGGGGGCTTGGAAGAGGAGGGCCAGGGGAAGGAGAAGAAGGGAGGCTGGGAAGAGGAGGGTCAGGGGAAGGAGAATAAGGAGGGCTGGGAAGAGGAGAGCCAGGGGAAGGAGAAGAAGGAGGGCTGGGAAGAGGAGGGCCAGGGGAAGGAGAAGAAGGAGGGCTGGGAAGAGGAGGGCCAGGGGAAGGAGAAGAAGGGGGGCAGGGAAGAGGAGGGCCAGGGGAAGGAGAAGAAGGGGGCTAGGAAGAGGAGGGCCAGGGGAAGAAGAAGAAGGAGGGCTGGGAAGAGGAGGGCCAGGGGAAGGAGAAGAAGGGCTTGGAAGAGGAGGGCCAGGGGAAGGAGAAGAAGGAGGGCTGGGAAGAGGAGGGCCAGGGGAAGGAGAAGAAGGAGGGCTGGGAAGAGCAGGGCCAGGGGAAGAAGAATAAGGAGCGCTGGGAAGAGGAGGGCCAGGGGAAGGAGAATAAGGAGGGCTAGGAAGAGGAGGGCCAGGGGAATTAGGAGAAGAAGGAGGGCTGGGAAGAGGAGGGCCAGGGGAAGGAGAAGAAGGAGGGCTGGGAAGAGGAGGGCCAGGGGAAGGAGAAGAAGGGGGGCTTTGAAGAGGAGGGCCAGGGGAAGAAGAAGAAGGAGGGCTGGGAAGAGGAGGGCCAGGGGAAGAAGAAGAAGGAGGGCTGGGAAGAGGAGGGCCAGGGGAAGAAGAATAAGGGGGGCTGGGAAGAGGAGGGCCAGGGGAAGAAGAAGAAGGAGGGCTGGGAAGAGGAGGGCCAGGGGAAGAAGAAGAAGGAGGGCTGGGAAGAGGAGGGCCAGGGGAAGGAGAATAAGGAGGGCTGGGAAGAGGAGGGCCAGGGGAAGGAGAAGAAGGGGGGCTGGGAAGAGAAGGGCCAGGGGAAGAAGAAGAAGGAGGGCTGGGAAGAGGAGGGCCAGGGGAAGAAGAAGAAGGGGGCTGGGAAGAGGAGGGCCAGGGGAAGGAGAAGAAGAAGGGCTGGGAAGAGGAGGGCCAGGGGAAGAAGAAGAAGGAGGGCTGGGAAGAGGAGGGCCAGGGGAAGGAGAAGAAGGGGGCTGGGAAGAGGAGGGCCAGGGGAAGGAGAAGAAGAAGGGCTGGGAAGAGGAGGGCCAGGGGAAGAAGAAGAAGGAGGGCTGGGAAGAGGAGGGCCAGGGGAAGGAGAATAAGGAGGGCTGGGAAGAGGAGGGCCAGGGGAAGGAGAAGAAGGGGGCTGGGAAGAGGAGGGCCAGGGGAAGGAGAAGAAGGAGGGCTGGGAAGAGGAGGGCCAGGGGAAGGAGAAGAAGGAGGGCTGGGAAGAGGAGGGCCAGGGGAAGGAGAAGAAGGGGGCTTGGAAGAGGAGGGCCAGGGGAAGGAGAAGAAGGGAAGCTGGGAAGAGGAGGGCCAGGGGAAGGAGAATAAGGAGGGCTGGGAAGAGGAGAACCATGGGAAGGAGAAGAAGGAGGGCTGGGAAGAGGAGGGCCAGGGGAAGGAGAAGAAGGAGGGCTGGGAAGAGGAGGGCCAGGGGAAGGAGAAGAAGGGGGGCAGGGAAGAGGAGGGCCAGGGGAAGGAGAAGAAGGGGGCTGGGAAGAGGAGGGCCAGGGGAAGAAGAAGAAGGAGGGCTGGGAAGAGGAGGGCCAGGGGAAGGAGAAGAAGGGCTTGGAAGAGGAGGGCCAGGGGAAGAAGAAGAAGGAGGGCTGGGAAGAGGAGGGCCAGGGGAAGAAGAAGAAGGAGGGCTGGGAAGAGGAGGGCCAGGGGAAGAAGAATAAGGGGGGCTGGGAAGAGGAGGGCCAGGGGAAGAAGAAGAAGGAGGGCTGGGAAGAGGAGGGCCAGGGGAAGGAGAATAAGGAGGGCTGGGAAGAGGAGGGCCAGGGGAAGGAGAAGAAGGGGGCTGGGAAGAGGAGGGCCAGGGGAAGGAGAAGAAGGGGGGCTGGGAAGAGGAGGGCCAGGGGAAGAAGAATAAGGGGGGCTGGGAAGAGGAGGGCCAGGGGAAGAAGAAGAAGGAGGGCTGGGAAGAGGAGGGCCAGGGGAAGAAGAAGAAGGAGGGCTGGGAAGAGGAGGGCCAGGGAAAGAAGAATAAGGGGGGCTGGGAAGAGGAGGGCCAGGGGAAGAAGAAGAAGGAGGGCTGGGAAGATGAGGGCCAGGGGAAGAAGAAGAAGGAGGGCTGGGAAGAGGAGGGCCAGGGGAAGGAGAATAAGGACGGCTGGGAAGAGGAGGGCCAGGGGAAGGAGAAGAAGGGGGGCTGGGAAGAGGAGGGCCAGGGGAAGAAGAAGAAGGAGGGCTGGGAAGAGGAGGGCCAGGGGAAGAAGAAGAAGGGGGCTGGGAAGAGGAGGGCCAGGGGAAGGAGAAGAAGAAGGGCTGGGAAGAGGAGGGCCAGGGGAAGAAGAAGAAGGAGGGCTGGGAAGAGGAGGGCCAGGGGAAGGAGAAGAAGGGGGCTGGGAAGAGGAGGGCCAGGGGAAGGAGAAGAAGAAGGGCTGGGAAGAGGAGGGCCAGGGGAAGAAGAAGAAGGAGGGCTGGGAAGAGGAGGGCCAGGGGAAGGAGAATAAGGAGGGCTGGGAAGAGGAGGGCCAGGGGAAGGAGAAGAAGGGGGCTGGGAAGAGGAGGGCCAGGGGAAGGAGAAGAAGGAGGGCTGGGAAGAGGAGGGCCAGGGGAAGGAGAAGAAGGAGGGCTGGGAAGAGGAGGGCCAGGGGAAGGAGAAGAAGGGGGCTTGGAAGAGGAGGGCCAGGGGAAGGAGAAGAAGGGAGGCTGGGAAGAGGAGGGTCAGGGGAAGGAGAATAAGGAGGACTGGGAAGAGGAGAGCCAGGGGAAGGAGAAGAAGGAGGGCTGGGAAGAGGAGTGCCAGGGGAAGGAGAAGAAGGAGGGCTGGGAAGAGGAGGGCCAGGGGAAGGAGAAGAAGGGGGGCAGGGAAGAGGAGGGCCAGGGGAAGGAGAAGAAGGGGGCTGGGAAGAGGAGGGCCAGGGGAAGAAGAAGAAGGAGGGCTGGGAAGAGGAGGGCCAGGGGAAGGAGAAAAAGGGCTTGGAAGAGGAGGGCCAGGGGAAGAAGAAGAAGGAGGGCTGGGAAGAGGAGGGTCAGGGGAAGGAGAAGAAGGAGGGCTGGGAAGAGCAGGGCCAGGGGAAGAAGAATAAGGAGGGCTGGGAAGAGGAGGGCCAGGGGAAGGAGAATAAGGAGGGCTGGGAAGAGGAGGGCCAGGGGAATTAGGAGAAGAAGGAGGGCTGGGAAGAGGAGGGCCAGGGGAAGGAGAAGAAGGAGGGCTGGGAAAAGGAGGGCCAGGGGAAGGAGAAGAAGGGGGGCTGGGAAGAGGAGGGCCAGGGGAAGGAGAATAAGGAGGGCTGGGAAGAGGAGGGCCAGGGGAAGAAGAAGAAGAAGGGGGGCTGGGAAGAGGAGGGCCAGGGGAAGGAGAAGAAGGGGGGCTGGGAAGAGGAGGGCCAGGGGAAGAAGAAGAAGAAGGGGGCTGGGAAGAGGAGGGCCAGGGGAAGGAGAAGAAGGGGGCTGGGAAGAGGAGGGCCAGGGGAAGGAGAAGAAGAAGGGCAGGGAAGAGGAGGGCCAGGGGAAGGAGAATAAGGAGGGCTGGGAAGAGGAGGGCCAGGGGAAGAAGAATAAGGAGGGCTGGGAAGAGGAGGGCCAGGGGAAGGAGAAGAAGAAGGGCTGTGAAGAGGAGGGCCAGGGGAAGAAGAAGAAGGAGGGCTGGGAAGAGGAGGGCCAGGGGAAGGAGAATAAGGAGGGCTGGGAAGAGGAGGGCCAGGGGAAGGAGAAGAAGGGGGCTGGGAAGAGGAGGGCCAGGGGAAGAAGAAGAAGGGGGGCTGGGAAGAGGAGGGCCAGGGGAAGGAGAAGAAGGGGGGCTGGGAAGAGGAGGGCCAGGGGAAGGAGAAGAAGGGGGGCTGGGAAGAGGAGGGCCAGGGGAAGAAGAATAAGGAGGGCTGGGAAGAGGAGGGCCAGGGGAAGGAGAATAAGGAGGGCTAGGAAGAGGAGGGCCAGGGGAATTAGGAGAAGAAGGAGGGCTGGGAAGAGGAAGGCCAGGGGAAGGAGAAGAAGGAGGGCTGGGAAGAGGAGGGCCAGGGGAAGGAGAAGAAGGGGGGCTGGGAAGAGGAGGGCCAGGGGAAGGAGAAGAAGGAGGGCAGGGAAGAGGAGGGCCAGGGGAAGGAGAAGGAGGGCTGGGAAGAGGAGGGCCAGGGGAAGGAGAATAAGGAGGGCTGGGAAGAGGAGGGCCAGGGGAAGGTGAAAAGGGAGGGCTGGGAAGAGGAGGGCCAGGGGAAGGAGAAGAAGGAGGGCTGGGAAGAGGAGGGCCAGGGGAACGAGAAGAAGGGCTGGGAAGAGGAGGGCCAGGGGAAGGAGAAGAAGGAGGGCAGGGAAGAGGAGGGCCAGGGGAAGGAGAAGAAGGAGGGCTGGGAAGAGGAGGGCCAGGGGAAGGAGAAGAAGGGCTTGGAAGAGGAGGGCCAGGGGAAGGAGAATAAGGAGGGCTGGGAAGAAGAGGGCCAGGGGAAGAAGAATAAGGAGGGCTTGGAAGAGGAGGGCCAGGGGAAGGAGAAGAAGGAGGGCAAGGAAGAGGAGGGCCAGGGGAAGAAGAATAAGGGGGGCTTGGAAGAGGAGGGCCAGGGGAAGGAGAAGAAGGAGGGCTGGGAAGAGGAGGGCCAGGGGAAGGAGAAGAAGGAGGGCTTGGAAGAGGAGGGCCAGGGGAAGGAGAAGAAGGAGGGCAGGGAAGAGGAGGGCCAGGGGAAGGAGAAGAAGGAGGGCTGGGAAGAGGAGGGCCTGGGGAATTAGGAGAAGGAGGGCTGGGAAGAGGAGGGCCAGGGGAAGGAGAAGAAGGGGGCTTGGAAGAGGAGGGCCAGGGGAAGGAGAAGAAGGGAGGCTGGGAAGAGGAGGGTCAGGGGAAGGAGAATAAGGAGGGCTGGGAAGAGGAGAGCCAGGGGAAGGAGAAGAAGGAGGGCTGGGAAGAGGAGGGCCAGGGGAAGGAGAAGAAGGAGGGCTGGGAAGAGGAGGGCCAGGGGAAGGAGAAGAAGGGGGGCAGGGAAGAGGAGGGCCAGGGGAAGGAGAAGAAGGGGGCTAGGAAGAGGAGGGCCAGGGGAAGAAGAAGAAGGAGGGCTGGGAAGAGGAGGGCCAGGGGAAGGAGAAGAAGGGCTTGGAAGAGGAGGGCCAGGGGAAGGAGAAGAAGGAGGGCTGGGAAGAGGAGGGCCAGGGGAAGGAGAAGAAGGAGGGCTGGGAAGAGCAGGGCCAGGGGAAGAAGAATAAGGAGCGCTGGGAAGAGGAGGGCCAGGGGAAGGAGAATAAGGAGGGCTAGGAAGAGGAGGGCCAGGGGAATTAGGAGAAGAAGGAGGGCTGGGAAGAGGAGGGCCAGGGGAAGGAGAAGAAGGAGGGCTGGGAAGAGGAGGGCCAGGGGAAGGAGAAGAAGGGGGGCTTTGAAGAGGAGGGCCAGGGGAAGAAGAAGAAGGAGGGCTGGGAAGAGGAGGGCCAGGGGAAGAAGAAGAAGGAGGGCTGGGAAGAGGAGGGCCAGGGGAAGAAGAATAAGGGGGGCTGGGAAGAGGAGGGCCAGGGGAAGAAGAAGAAGGAGGGCTGGGAAGAGGAGGGCCAGGGGAAGAAGAAGAAGGAGGGCTGGGAAGAGGAGGGCCAGGGGAAGGAGAATAAGGAGGGCTGGGAAGAGGAGGGCCAGGGGAAGGAGAAGAAGGGGGGCTGGGAAGAGGAGGGCCAGGGGAAGAAGAAGAAGGAGGGCTGGGAAGAGGAGGGCCAGGGGAAGAAGAAGAAGGGGGCTGGGAAGAGGAGGGCCAGGGGAAGGAGAAGAAGAAGGGCTGGGAAGAGGAGGGCCAGGGGAAGAAGAAGAAGGAGGGCTGGGAAGAGGAGGGCCAGGGGAAGGAGAAGAAGGGGGCTGGGAAGAGGAGGGCCAGGGGAAGGAGAAGAAGAAGGGCTGGGAAGAGGAGGGCCAGGGGAAGAAGAAGAAGGAGGGCTGGGAAGAGGAGGGCCAGGGGAAGGAGAATAAGGAGGGCTGGGAAGAGGAGGGCCAGGGGAAGGAGAAGAAGGGGGCTGGGAAGAGGAGGGCCAGGGGAAGGAGAAGAAGGAGGGCTGGGAAGAGGAGGGCCAGGGGAAGGAGAAGAAGGAGGGCTGGGAAGAGGAGGGCCAGGGGAAGGAGAAGAAGGGGGCTTGGAAGAGGAGGGCCAGGGGAAGGAGAAGAAGGGAAGCTGGGAAGAGGAGGGCCAGGGGAAGGAGAATAAGGAGGGCTGGGAAGAGGAGAACCAGGGGAAGGAGAAGAAGGAGGGCTGGGAAGAGGAGGGCCAGGGGAAGGAGAAGAAGGAGGGCTGGGAAGAGGAGGGCCAGGGGAAGGAGAAGAAGGGGGGCAGGGAAGAGGAGGGCCAGGGGAAGGAGAAGAAGGGGGCTGGGAAGAGGAGGGCCAGGGGAAGAAGAAGAAGGAGGGCTGGGAAGAGGAGGGCCAGGGGAAGGAGAAGAAGGGCTTGGAAGAGGAGGGCCAGGGGAAGAAGAAGAAGGAGGGCTGGGAAGAGGAGGGCCAGGGGAAGAAGAAGAAGGAGGGCTGGGAAGAGGAGGGCCAGGGGAAGAAGAATAAGGGGGGCTGGGAAGAGGAGGGCCAGGGGAAGAAGAAGAAGGAGGGCTGGGAAGAGGAGGGCCAGGGGAAGGAGAATAAGGAGGGCTGGGAAGAGGAGGGCCAGGGGAAGGAGAAGAAGGGGGCTGGGAAGAGGAGGGCCAGGGGAAGGAGAAGAAGGGGGGCTGGGAAGAGGAGGGCCAGGGGAAGAAGAATAAGGGGGGCTGGGAAGAGGAGGGCCAGGGGAAGAAGAAGAAGGAGGGCTGGGAAGAGGAGGGCCAGGGGAAGAAGAAGAAGGAGGGCTGGGAAGAGGAGGGCCAGGGAAAGAAGAATAAGGGGGGCTGGGAAGAGGAGGGCCAGGGGAAGAAGAAGAAGGAGGGCTGGGAAGATGAGGGCCAGGGGAAGAAGAAGAAGGAGGGCTGGGAAGAGGAGGGCCAGGGGAAGGAGAAGAAGGAGGGCTGGGAAGAGGAGGGCCAGGGGAAGGAGAAGAAGGGCTGGGAAGAGGAGGGCCAGGGGAAGAAGAAGAAGGAGGGCTGGGAAGAGGAGGGCCAGGGGAAGAAGAAGAAGGGGGCTGGGAAGAGGAGGGCCAGGGGAAGGAGAAGAAGAAGGGCTGGGAAGAGGAGGGCCAGGGGAAGAAGAAGAAGGAGGGCTGGGAAGAGGAGGGCCAGGGGAAGGAGAAGAAGGGGGCTGGGAAGAGGAGGGCCAGGGGAAGGAGAAGAAGAAGGGCTGGGAAGAGGAGGGCCAGGGGAAGAAGAAGAAGGAGGGCTGGGAAGAGGAGGGCCAGGGGAAGGAGAATAAGGAGGGCTGGGAAGAGGAGGGCCAGGGGAAGGAGAAGAAGGGGGCTGGGAAGAGGAGGGCCAGGGGAAGGAGAAGAAGGAGGGCTGGGAAGAGGAGGGCCAGGGGAAGGAGAAGAAGGAGGGCTGGGAAGAGGAGGGCCAGGGGAAGGAGAAGAAGGGGGCTTGGAAGAGGAGGGCCAGGGGAAGGAGAAGAAGGGAGGCTGGGAAGAGGAGGGTCAGGGGAAGGAGAATAAGGAGGACTAGGAAGAGGAGAGCCAGGGGAAGGAGAAGAAGGAGGGCTGGGAAGAGGAGTGCCAGGGGAAGGAGAAGAAGGAGGGCTGGGAAGAGGAGGGCCAGGGGAAGGAGAAGAAGGGGGGCAGGGAAGAGGAGGGCCAGGGGAAGGAGAAGAAGGGGGCTGGGAAGAGGAGGGCCAGGGGAAGAAGAAGAAGGAGGGCTGGGAAGAGGAGGGCCAGGGGAAGGAGAAAAAGGGCTTGGAAGAGGAGGGCCAGGGGAAGAAGAAGAAGGAGGGCTGGGAAGAGGAGGGTCAGGGGAAGGAGAAGAAGGAGGGCTGGGAAGAGCAGGGCCAGGGGAAGAAGAATAAGGAGGGCTGGGAAGAGGAGGGCCAGGGGAAGGAGAATAAGGAGGGCTGGGAAGAGGAGGGCCAGGGGAATTAGGAGAAGAAGGAGGGCTGGGAAGAGGAGGGCCAGGGGAAGGAGAAGAAGGAGGGCTGGGAAAAGGAGGGCCAGGGGAAGGAGAAGAAGGGGGGCTGGGAAGAGGAGGGCCAGGGGAAGGAGAATAAGGAGGGCTGGGAAGAGGAGGGCCAGGGGAAGAAGAAGAAGAAGGGGGGCTGGGAAGAGGAGGGCCAGGGGAAGGAGAAGAAGGGGGGCTGGGAAGAGGAGGGCCAGGGGAAGAAGAAGAAGAAGGGGGCTGGGAAGAGGAGGGCCAGGGGAAGGAGAAGAAGGGGGCTGGGAAGAGGAGGGCCAGGGGAAGGAGAAGAAGAAGGGCAGGGAAGAGGAGGGCCAGGGGAAGGAGAATAAGGAGGGCTGGGAAGAGGAGGGCCAGGGGAAGAAGAATAAGGAGGGCTGGGAAGAGGAGGGCCAGGGGAAGGAGAAGAAGAAGGGCTGGGAAGAGGAGGGCCAGGGGAAGAAGAAGAAGGAGGGCTGGGAAGAGGAGGGCCAGGGGAAGGAGAATAAGGAGGGCTGGGAAGAGGAGGGCCAGGGGAAGGAGAAGAAGGGGGCTGGGAAGAGGAGGGCCAGGGGAAGAAGAAGAAGGGGGGCTGGGAAGAGAAGGGCCAGGGGAAGGAGAAGAAGGGGGGCTGGGAAGAGGAGGGCCAGGGGAAGGAGAAGAAGGGGGGCTGGGAAGAGGAGGGCCAGGGGAAGAAGAAGAAGGAGGGCTGGGAAGAGGAGGGCCAGGGGAAGGAGAAGAAGAAGGGCTGGGAAGAGGAGGGCCAGGGGAAGAAGAAGAAGGAGGGCTGGGAAGAGGAGGGCCAGGGGAAGAAGAAGAAGGAGGGCTGGGAAGAGGAGGGCCAGGGGAAGGAGAATAAGGAGGGCTGGGAAGAGGAGGGCCAGGGGAAGGAGAAGAAGGGGGGCTGGGAAGAGGAGGGCCAGGGGAAGGAGAAGAAGGGGGGCTGGGAAGAGGAGGGCCAGGGGAAGAAGAATAAGGGGGCTGGGAAGAGGAGGGCCAGGGGAAGAAGAAGAAGGAGGGCTGGGAAGAGGAGGGCCAGGGGAAGAAGAATAAGGGGGGCTGGGAAGAGGAGGGCCAGGGGAAGAAGAAGAAGGAGGGCTGGGAAGAGCAGGGCCAGGGGAAGAAGAATAAGGAGGGCTGGGAAGAGGAGGGCCAGGGGAAGGAGAATTAGGAGGGCTGGGAAGAGGAGGGCCAGGGGAATTAGGAGAAGAAGGAGGGCTGGGAAGAGGAGGGCCAGGGGAAGGAGAAGAAGGAGGGCTGGGAAAAGGAGGGCCAGGGGAAGGAGAAGAAGGGGGGCTGGGAAGAGGAGGGCCAGGGGAAGGAGAATAAGGAGGGCTGGGAAGAGGAGGGCCAGGGGAAGAAGAAGAAGAAGGGGGGCTGGGAAGAGGAGGGCCAGGGGAAGGAGAAGAAGGGGGCTGGGAAGAGGAGGGCCAGGGGAAGGAGAAGAAGGGGGCTGGGAAGAGGAGGGCCAGGGGAAGAAGAAGAAGGGGGGCTGGGAAGAGGAGGGTCAGGGGAAGGAGAATAAGGAGGACTGGGAAGAGGAGACCCAGGGGAAGGAGAAGAAGGAGGGCTGGGAAGAGGAGGGCCAGGGGAAGGAGAATAAGGAGGGCTGGGAAGAGGAGGGCCAGGGGAATTAGGAGAAGAAGGAGGGCTGGGAAGAGGAGGGCCAGGGGAAGGAGAAGAAGGAGGGCTGGGAAAAGGAGGGCCAGGGGAAGGAGAAGAAGGGGGGCTGGGAAGAGGAGGGCCAGGGGAAGGAGAATAAGGAGGGCTGGGAAGAGGAGGGCCAGGGGAAGAAGAAGAAGAAGGGGGGCTGGGAAGAGGAGGGCCAGGGGAAGGAGAAGAAGGAGGGCTGGGAAGAGGAGGGCCAGGGGAAGGAGAAGAAGGGGGCTGGGAAGAGGAGGGCCAGGGGAAGAAGAAGAAGGGGGGCTGGGAAGAGGAGGGCCAGGGGAAGGAGAAGAAGGGGGGCTGGGAAGAGGAGGGCCAGGGGAAGGAGAAGAAGGGGGGCTGGGAAGAGGAGGGCCAGGGGAAGAAGAAGAAGGAGGGCTGGGAAGAGGAGGGCCAGGGGAAGGAGAAGAAGAAGGGCTGGGAAGAGGAGGGCCAGGGGAAGAAGAAGAAGGAGGGCTGGGAAGAGGAGGGCCAGGGGAAGAAGAAGAAGGAGGGCTGGGAAGAGGAGGGCCAGGGGAAGGAGAATAAGGAGGGCTGGGAAGAGGAGGGCCAGGGGAAGGAGAAGAAGGGGGGCTGGGAAGAGGAGGGCCAGGGGAAGGAGAAGAAGGGGGGCTGGGAAGAGGAGGGCCAGGGGAAGAAGAATAAGGGGGCTGGGAAGAGGAGGGCCAGGGGAAGAAGAAGAAGGAGGGCTGGGAAGAGGAGGGCCAGGGGAAGGAGAATAAGGAGGGCTGGGAAGAGGAGGGCCAGGGGAAGGAGAAGAAGGGGGGCTGGGAAGAGGAGGGCCAGGGGAAGGAGAAGAAGGGGGGCTGGGAAGAGGAGGGCCAGGGGAAGAAGAATAAGGGGGCTGGGAAGAGGAGGGCCAGGGGAAGAAGAAGAAGGAGGGCTGGGAAGAGGAGGGCCAGGGGAAGAAGAAGAAGGAGGGCTGGGAAGAGGAGGGCCAGGGGAAGAAGAATAAGGGGGGCTGGGAAGAGGAGGGCCAGGGGAAGAAGAAGAAGGAGGGCTGGGAAGAGCAGGGCCAGGGGAAGAAGAATAAGGAGGGCTGGGAAGAGGAGGGCCAGGGGAAGGAGAATAAGGAGGGCTGGGAAGAGGAGGGCCAGGGGAATTAGGAGAAGAAGGAGGGCTGGGAAGAGGAGGGCCAGGGGAAGGAGAAGAAGGAGGGCTGGGAAAAGGAGGGCCAGGGGAAGGAGAAGAAGGGGGGCTGGGAAGAGGAGGGCCAGGGGAAGGAGAATAAGGAGGGCTGGGAAGAGGAGGGCCAGGGGAAGAAGAAGAAGAAGGGGGGCTGGGAAGAGGAGGGCCAGGGGAAGGAGAAGAAGGGGGGCTGGGAAGAGGAGGGCCAGGGGAAGAAGAAGAAGAAGGGGGCTGGGAAGAGGAGGGCCAGGGGAAGGAGAAGAAGGGGGGCTGGGAAGAGGAGGGCCAGGGGAAGGAGAAGAAGAAGGGCAGGGAAGAGGAGGGCCAGGGGAAGGAGAATAAGGAGGGCTGGGAAGAGGAGGGCCAGGGGAAGAAGAATAAGGAGGGCTGGGAAGAGGAGGGCCAGGGGAAGGAGAAGAAGAAGGGCTGGGAAGAGGAGGGCCAGGGGAAGAAGAAGAAGGAGGGCTGGGAAGAGGAGGGCCAGGGGAAGGAGAATAAGGAGGGCTGGGAAGAGGAGGGCCAGGGGAAGGAGAAGAAGGGGGCTGGGAAGAGGAGGGCCAGGGGAAGAAGAAGAAGGGGGGCTGGGAAGAGGAGGGCCAGGGGAAGGAGAAGAAGGGGGGCTGGGAAGAGGAGGGCCAGGGGAAGGAGAAGAAGGGGGGCTGGGAAGAGGAGGGCCAGGGGAAGAAGAAGAAGGAGGGCTGGGAAGAGGAGGGCCAGGGGAAGGAGAAGAAGAAGGGCTGGGAAGAGGAGGGCCAGGGGAAGAAGAAGAAGGAGGGCTGGGAAGAGGAGGGCCAGGGGAAGAAGAAGAAGGAGGGCTGGGAAGAGGAGGGCCAGGGGAAGGAGAATAAGGAGGGCTGGGAAGAGGAGGGCCAGGGGAAGGAGAAGAAGGGGGGCTGGGAAGAGGAGGGCCAGGGGAAGGAGAAGAAGGGGGGCTGGGAAGAGGAGGGCCAGGGGAAGAAGAATAAGGGGGCTGGGAAGAGGAGGGCCAGGGGAAGAAGAAGAAGGAGGGCTGGGAAGAGGAGGGCCAGGGGAAGAAGAAGAAGGAGGGCTGGGAAGAGGAGGGCCAGGGGAAGAAGAATAAGGGGGGCTGGGAAGAGGAGGGCCAGGGGAAGAAGAAGAAGGAGGGCTGGGAAGAGGAGGGCCAGGGGAAGGAGAATAAGGAGGGCTGGGAAGAGGAGGGCCAGGGGAAGGAGAAGAAGGGGGGGCTGGGAAGAGGAGGGCCAGGGGAAGGAGAAGAAGGGGGGCTGGGAAGAGGAGGGCCAGGGAAGGAGAAGAAGGAGGGCTGGGAAGAGGAGGGCCAGGGGAAGGAGAAGAAGGAGGGCTTGGAAGAGGAGGGCCAGGGGAAGGAGAAGAAGGAGGGTTGGGAAGAGGAGGGCCTGGGGAATTAGGAGAAGAAGGAGGGCTGGGAAGAGGAGGGCCAGGGGAAGGAGAAGAAGGGGGCTTGGAAGAGGAGGGCCAGGGGAAGGAGAAGAAGGGAGGCTGGGAAGAGGAGGGCCAGGGGAAGGAGAATAAGGAGGGCTGGGAAGAGGAGAGCCAGGGGAAGGAGAAGAAGGAGGGCTGGGAAGAGGAGGGCCAGGGGAAGGAGAAGGAGGAGGGCTGGGAAGAGGAGGGCCAGGGGAAGGAGAAGAAGGGGGGCAGGGAAGAGGAGGGCCAGGGGAAGGAGAAGAAGGGGGCTGGGAAGAGGAGGGCCAGGGGAAGAAGAAGAAGGAGGGCTGGGAAGAGGAGGGCCAGGGGAAGGAGAAGAAGGGCTTGGAAGAGGAGGGCCAGGGGAAGGAGAAGAAGGAGGGCTGGGAAGAGGAGGGCCAGGGGAAGGAGAAGAAGGAGGGCTGGGAAGAGCAGGGCCAGGGGAAGAAGAATAAGGAGGGCTGGGAAGAGGAGGGCCAGGGGAAGGAGAATAAGGAGGGCTAGGAAAAGGAGGGCCAGGGGAATTAGGAGAAGAAGGAGGGCTGGGAAGAGGAGGGCCAGGGGAAGGAGAAGAAGGAGGGCTGGGAAGAGGAGGGCCAGGGGAAGGAGAAGAAGGGGGGCTGGGAAGAGGAGGGCCAGGGGAAGGAGAAGAAGGAGGGCAGGGAAGAGGAGGGCCAGGGGAAGGAGAAGGAGGGCTGGGAAGAGGAGGGCCAGGGGAAGGAGAATAAGGAGGGCTGGGAAGAGGAGGGCCAGGGGAAGAAGAAGAAGAAGGGGGGCTGGGAAGAGGAGGGCCAGGGGAAGGAGAAGAAGGGGGGCTGGGAAGAGGAGGGCCAGGGGAAGAAGAAGAAGAAGGGGGCTGGGAAGAGGAGGGCCAGGGGAAGGAGAAGAAGGGGGGCTGGGAAGAGGAGGGCCAGGGGAAGGAGAAGAAGAAGGGCAGGGAAGAGGAGGGCCAGGGGAAGGAGAATAAGGAGGGCTGGGAAGAGGAGGGCCAGGGGAAGAAGAATAAGGAGGGCTGGGAAGAGGAGGGCCAGGGGAAGGAGAAGAAGAAGGGCTGGGAAGAGGAGGGCCAGGGGAAGAAGAAGAAGGAGGGCTGGGAAGAGGAGGGCCAGGGGAAGGAGAATAAGGAGGGCTGGGAAGAGGAGGGCCAGGGGAAGGAGAAGAAGGGGGCTGGGAAGAGGAGGGCCAGGGGAAGAAGAAGAAGGGGGGCTGGGAAGAGGAGGGCCAGGGGAAGGAGAAGAAGGGGGGCTGGGAAGAGGAGGGCCAGGGGAAGGAGAAGAAGGGGGGCTGGGAAGAGGAGGGCCAGGGGAAGAAGAAGAAGGAGGGCTGGGAAGAGGAGGGCCAGGGGAAGGAGAAGAAGAAGGGCTGGGAAGAGGAGGGCCAGGGGAAGAAGAAGAAGGAGGGCTGGGAAGAGGAGGGCCAGGGGAAGAAGAAGAAGGAGGGCTGGGAAGAGGAGGGCCAGGGGAAGGAGAATAAGGAGGGCTGGGAAGAGGAGGGCCAGGGGAAGGAGAAGAAGGGGGGCTGGGAAGAGGAGGGCCAGGGGAAGGAGAAGAAGGGGGGGCTGGGAAGAGGAGGGCCAGGGGAAGAAGAATAAGGGGGCTGGGAAGAGGAGGGCCAGGGGAAGAAGAAGATGGAGGGCTGGGAAGAGGAGGGCCAGGGGAAGAAGAAGAAGGAGGGCTGGGAAGAGGAGGGCCAGGGGAAGAAGAATAAGGGGGGCTGGGAAGAGGAGGGCCAGGGGAAGAAGAAGAAGGAGGGCTGGGAAGAGGAGGGCCAGGGGAAGGAGAATAAGGAGGGCTGGGAAGAGGAGGGCCAGGGGAAGGAGAAGAAGGGGGGCTGGGAAGAGGAGGGCCAGGGGAAGGAGAAGAAGGGGGGCTGGGAAGAGGAGGGCCAGGGAAGAAGAAGAAGGAGGGCTGGAAGAGGAGGGCCAGGGGAAGGAGAAGAAGGAGGGCTTGGAAGAGGAGGGCCAGGGGAAGGAGAAGAAGGAGGGCTGGGAAGAGGAGGGCCTGGGGAATTAGGAGAAGAAGGAGGGCTGGGAAGAGGAGGGCCAGGGGAAGGAGAAGGAGGGGCTTGGAAGAGGAGGGCCAGGGGAAGGAGAAGAAGGGAGGCTGGGAAGAGGAGGGCCAGGGGAAGGAGAATAAGGAGGGCTGGGAAGAGGAGAGCCAGGGGAAG
The DNA here is from genome assembly GCA_035222895.1 of Strongylocentrotus droebachiensis. Taxonomy (NCBI): domain Eukaryota; kingdom Metazoa; phylum Echinodermata; class Echinoidea; order Camarodonta; family Strongylocentrotidae; genus Strongylocentrotus; species Strongylocentrotus droebachiensis. The sequence continues at coordinate 72,937 of JAVYIG010009549.1, forward strand.
GAGAAGAAGGAGGGCTGGGAAGAGGAGGGCCAGGGGAAGGAGAATAAGGAGGGCTGGGAAGAGGAGGGCCAGGGGAAGGAGAAGAAGGGGGGCTGGGAAGAGGAGGGCCAGGGGAAGGAGAAGAAGGGGGGCTGGGAAGAGGAGGGCCAGGGGAAGAAGAATAAGGGGGCTGGGAAGAGGAGGGCCAGGGGAAGAAGAAGAAGGAGGGCTGGGAAGAGGAGGGCCAGGGGAAGAAGAAGAAGGAGGGCTGGGAAGAGGAGGGCCAGGGGAAGAAGAATAAGGGGGGCTGGGAAGAGGAGGGCCAGGGGAAGAAGAAGAAGGAGGGCTGGGAAGAGGAGGGCCAGGGGAAGGAGAATAAGGAGGGCTGGGAAGAGGAGGGCCAGGGGAAGGAGAAGAAGGGGGGCTGGGAAGAGGAGGGCCAGGGGAAGGAGAAGAAGGGGGGCTGGGAACAGGAGGGCCAGGGAAGGAGAAGAAGGAGGGCTGGGAAGAGGAGGGCCAGGGGAAGGAGAAGAAGGAGGGCTTGGAAGAGGAGGGCCAGGGGAAGGAGAAGAAGGAGGGCTGGGAAGAGGAGGGCCTGGGGAATTAGGAGAAGAAGGAGGGCTGGGAAGAGGAGGGCCAGGGGAAGGAGAAGAAGGGGGCTTGGAAGAGGAGGGCCAGGGGAAGGAGAAGAAGGGAGGCTGGGAAGAGGAGGGCCAGGGGAAGGAGAATAAGGAGGGCTGGGAAGAGGAGAGCCAGGGGAAGGAGAAGAAGGAGGGCTGGGAAGAGGAGGGCCAGGGGAAGGAGAAGGAGGAGGGCTGGAAGAGGAGGGCCAGGGGAAGGAGAAGAAGGGGGGCAGGGAAGAGGAGGGCCAGGGGAAGGAGAAGAAGGGGGCTGGGAAGAGGAGGGCCAGGGGAAGAAGAAGAAGGAGGGCTGGGAAGAGGAGGGCCAGGGGAAGGAGAAGAAGGGCTTGGAAGAGGAGGGCCAGGGGAAGGAGAAGAAGGAGGGCTGGGAAGAGGAGGGCCAGGGGAAGGAGAAGAAGGAGGGCTGGGAAGAGCAGGGCCAGGGGAAGAAGAATAAGGAGGGCTGGGAAGAGGAGGGCCAGGGGAAGGAGAATAAGGAGGGCTAGAAAAGGAGGGCCAGGGGAATTAGGAGAAGAAGGAGGGCTGGGAAGAGGAGGGCCAGGGGAAGGAGAAGAAGGAGGGCTGGGAAGAGGAGGGCCAGGGGAAGGAGAAGAAGGGGGGCTGGGAAGAGGAGGGCCAGGGGAAGGAGAAGAAGGAGGGCAGGGAAGAGGAGGGCCAGGGGAAAGAGAAGGAGGGCTGGAAGAGGAGGGCCAGGGGAAGGAGAATAAGGAGGGCTGGGAAGAGGAGGGCCAGGGGAAGAAGAAGAAGAAGGGGGGCTGGGAAGAGGAGGGCCAGGGGAAGGAGAAGAAGGGGGGCTGGGAAGAGGAGGGCCAGGGGAAGAAGAAGAAGAAGGGGGCTGGGAAGAGGAGGGCCAGGGGAAGGAGAAGAAGGGGGGCTGGGAAGAGGAGGGCCAGGGGAAGGAGAAGAAGAAGGGCAGGGAAGAGGAGGGCCAGGGGAAGGAGAATAAGGAGGGCTGGGAAGAGGAGGGCCAGGGGAAGAAGAATAAGGAGGGCTGGGAAGAGGAGGGCCAGGGGAAGGAGAAGAAGAAGGGCTGGGAAGAGGAGGGCCAGGGGAAGAAGAAGAAGGAGGGCTGGGAAGAGGAGGGCCAGGGGAAGGAGAATAAGGAGGGCTGGGAAGAGGAGGGCCAGGGGAAGGAGAAGAAGGGGGCTGGGAAGAGGAGGGCCAGGGGAAGAAGAAGAAGGGGGGCTGGGAAGAGGAGGGCCAGGGGAAGGAGAAGAAGGGGGGCTGGGAAGAGGAGGGCCAGGGGAAGGAGAAGAAGGGGGGCTGGGAAGAGGAGGGCCAGGGGAAGAAGAAGAAGGAGGGCTGGGAAGAGGAGGGCCAGGGGAAGGAGAAGAAGAAGGGCTGGGAAGAGGAGGGCCAGGGGAAGAAGAAGAAGGAGGGCTGGGAAGAGGAGGGCCAGGGGAAGAAGAAGAAGGAGGGCTGGGAAGAGGAGGGCCAGGGGAAGGAGAATAAGGAGGGCTGGGAAGAGGAGGGCCAGGGGAAGGAGAAGAAGGGGGGCTGGGAAGAGGAGGGCCAGGGGAAGGAGAAGAAGGGGGGCTGGGAAGAGGAGGGCCAGGGGAAGAAGAATAAGGGGGCTGGGAAGAGGAGGGCCAGGGGAAGAAGAAGAAGGAGGGCTGGGAAGAGGAGGGCCAGGGGAAGAAGAAGAAGGAGGGCTGGGAAGAGGAGGGCCAGGGGAAGAAGAATAAGGGGGGCTGGGAAGAGGAGGGCCAGGGGAAGAAGAAGAAGGAGGGCTGGGAAGAGGAGGGCCAGGGGAAGGAGAATAAGGAGGGCTGGGAAGAGGAGGGCCAGGGGAAGGAGAAGAAGGGGGGCTGGAAGAGGAGGGCCAGGGGAAGGAGAAGAAGGGGGGCTGGGAAGAGGAGGGCCAGGGAAGGAGAAGAAGGAGGGCTGGGAAGAGGAGGGCCAGGGGAAGGAGAAGAAGGAGGGCTTGGAAGAGGATGGCCAGGGGAAGGAGAAGAAGGAGGGCTGGGAAGAGGAGGGCCTGGGGAATTAGGAGAAGAAGGAGGGCTGGGAAGAGGAGGGCCAGGGGAAGGAGAAGAAGGGGGCTTGGAAGAGGAGGGCCAGGGGAAGGAGAAGAAGGGAGGCTGGGAAGAGGAGGGCCAGGGGAAGGAGAATAAGGAGGGCTGGGAAGAGGAGAGCCAGGGGAAGGAGAAGAAGGAGGGCTGGGAAGAGGAGGGCCAGGGGAAGGAGAAGAAGGAGGGCTGGGAAGAGGAGGGCCAGGGGAAGGAGAAGAAGGGGGGGGCAGGGAAGAGGAGGGCCAGGGGAAGGAGAAGAAGGGGGCTGGGAAGAGGAGGGCTAGGGGAAGAAGAAGAAGGAGGGCTGGGAAGAGGAGGGCCAGGGGAAGGAGAAGAAGGGCTTGGAAGAGGAGGGCCAGGGGAAGGAGAAGAAGGAGGGCTGGGAAGAGGAGGGCCAGGGGAAGGAGAAGAAGGAGGGCTGGGAAGAGCAGGGCCAGGGGAAGAAGAATAAGGAGGGCTGGGAAGAGGAGGGCCAGGGGAAGGAGAATAAGGAGGGCTAGGAAAAGGAGGGCCAGGGGAATTAGGAGAAGAAGGAGGGCTGGGAAGAGGAGGGCCAGGGGAAGGAGAAGAAGGAGGGCTGGGAAGAGGAGGGCCAGGGGAAGGAGAAGAAGGGGGGCTGGGAAGAGGAGGGCCAGGGGAAGGAGAAGAAGGAGGGCAGGGAAGAGGAGGGCCAGGGGAAGGAGAAGGAGGGCTGGGAAGAGGAGGGCCAGGGGAAGGAGAATAAGGAGGGCTGGGAAGAGGAGGGCCAGGGGAAGGTGAAAAGGGAGGGCTGGGAAGAGGAGGGCCAGGGGAAGGAGAAGAAGGAGGGCTGGGAAGAGGAGGGCCAGGGGAACGAGAAGAAGGGCTGGGAAGAGGAGGGCCAGGGGAAGGAGAAGAAGGAGGGCAGGGAAGAGGAGGGCCAGGGGAAGGAGAAGAAGGAGGGCTGGGAAGAGGAGGGCCAGGGGAAGGAAAAGAAGGGCTTGGAAGAGGAGGGCCAGGGGAAGGAGAATAAGGAGGGCTGGGAAGAAGAGGGCCAGGGGAAGAAGAATAAGGAGGGCTTGGAAGAGGAGGGCCAGGGGAAGGAGAAGAAGGAGGGCAGGGAAGAGGAGGGCCAGGGGAAGAAGAATAAGGGGGGCTTGGAAGAGGAGGGCCAGGGGAAGGAGAAGAAGGAGGGCTGGGAAGAGGAGGGCCAGGGGAAGGAGAAGAAGGAGGGCTTGGAAGAGGAGGGCCAGGGGAAGGAGAAGAAGGAGGGCAGGGAAGAGGAGGGCCAGGGGAAGGAGAAGAAGGAGGGCTGGGAAGAGGAGGGCCTGGGGAATTAGGAGAAGAAGGAGGGCTGGGAAGAGGAGGGCCAGGGGAAGGAGAAGAAGGGGGCTTGGAAGAGGAGGGCCAGGGGAAGGAGAAGAAGGGAGGCTGGGAAGAGGAGGGCCAGGGGAAGGAGAATAAGGAGGGCTGGGAAGAGGAGGGCCAGGGGAAGGAGAAGAAGGAGGGCTGGGAAGAGGAGGGCCAGGGGAAGGAGAAGAAGGGGGGCAGGGAAGAGGAGGGCCAGGGGAAGGAGAAGAAGGGGGCTAGGAAGAGGAGGGCCAGGGGAAGAAGAAGAAGGAGGGCTGGGA